>VZRQ01002009.1:0-13448 GCA_013397975.1 Machaerirhynchus nigripectus
TTGGCTCTGCTTCTTCAGAGAGACAGAGTGGTTTTTCCTTGACTTTGGTTTCTTTTTTCTCCTCTTCTGGCCTTGTTCAGAACACCAGACCATCAGAACCCCACCAGGGGACCTTCCACCGGCCTGGAGGGGGGCCCCCACCCTGACTCAGCTCCGAGGAGAANCCTGGAGGGTCGCCGACCCAGCTCTGAGGAGGAGAGAGACCACACCCACAGAAGGACTCTAAAATCTTTCAGGTTTTCTCTCACAGTGAGAGGTTTTGTTATTTAGCATTATTATTATTCTTTTCCTGTGTGTTTGTTAAATAAATAGTTTTTGTTTTCTTTTATCACATTCCTCCGAGGAAAATCCTTTTTTTCCCAAACCTGGTGGGGGAGGGGTGGCTGTAACCCATCATCCTTTGAGGAGACACTCCTTTTGGACATTTCCCTGAAATTTGGCCCAAACCACCACAGTAGTTAATAAAGTTATTAATTATTTTTACATACTTTCTAAAATGCATGGATCCTAGAGACATTTGGAGGTATGAAAGACATGCAGAGAAATTTTGCCTTCCTTTGTGTCCACTAAAAGGAAACACTGACAGTCCTGAAATAAAAAATACTTTCTTTCAGCTTGTTCAATGTATCTTTAAAACCCTGTATCCCAGAATGATCCAACTTTATTTACTGTTCAGTGGAGTTGCAGTGTTAGGTGTGATCTGGCTGTCATTTGGGTGCCACAAAACCACATTCTTCTTTATAACAGATGCTCCTCAGCCAGCTCATAAATTCTGGGATACATTAATGCCTTGCAGTAGCTCAGGTTGCTGAAGTCTGCATTATATCACAGTAGCTCTACTCCAGCTGCAGGATGACTAGACCTTAGGAGAGAAGAAAAGTATGACACAAATGAAAGACTGATTCTATCAAGCATTTTGTCAGCAGAGGGAAATATTGAGTGGGTATGACAAACCCAAAAACAAACACAGCAGTTTGACTGGAATATGTGGAGTCTAGATCCACAATCTAGATAAGCTTGAAGCAGGTAGTTAGATTTGTCTATTTCTTACTTTTCTTTTTCCTTTTTAAAAATTGTAATTAAAAGAGATTACATTTTCCTGTAGAGAGATTTTAGTATCTATTGAAAAAACCTGTAAATATTTTTTCCAATCAGTTATAATAAATCTCTAAGTATTTAGGGAAACCATTTCAGAAGGATACAAACCAGGATTGTATAGTACAAATTCCTTCCTGGGCTCTAAATAATTATTTTCTTCAATACTGTTCAAGACAGAAACAGAGAGAAACAATCTATTTTGCTAACAGGGAACTGAGGTTGTGTGGCAGATTAAACATTTTCCAGATTTATAGGATTTTTTTACGTATTAGCAAGAAAGAATAAATTTCATGATTGTCATGGCTTTTCAAATGAGTGGCTTGGCAAATACATCAGACAACTTCTCCAAGACTGGAATGTACTTGTGCATGTTCAGGAGACTCACATAGCCTCAAATCTGAACTTGCTTGTTGTCCTCTCCCTACCTTAATGTTAAGGAACTTAAGATATGGGAAGAGACAGCACCCTTGAAAACAGAATAAAAAATATTGTGGAGTATTTCAGCCTTCTTCCTGTCAATTGTCACGAGTTCTCATATTCTATTAATCAGATATATATTTTTTTAATCTTAGTTTTCTGACCAAATTGCCAAATTAAACTCCAGCTGTCATTCCTTTTCCTTTCCCTACATACTTCACAGGACATATATCCCAGTTGTCCCGGCCTATGTGTTTTATTCTTACATATGGGAATATGTGGAAATGAGAATGAGAGTTCTTGCACTTTAAGAACAAAGTTCTTAAAAGAGCTGCAAGCTCTGTTCAGCTCTTTTTGTCTTGAGACCAGTTTCCCAGGGGGTCCCTTTCCTTAAACAATTGATAAGATGTTCTTTGAAAATTCGGTGTCCTGCCCAGTCTTCACCTGGCCCACGTACCTCAAACATGTGAATTTCAGCAGGTCATGATACTTTAAGCCCAGGCTCAACCAATCTTGACCTCTCAAATTAGTTCATGTGTGTTGGTAAGCAACAAGCCTTGTAATTTCTCTCCTCTAATCGTGTGGTCTGTCACTTGGATTAGAAATTATCCTCAGCATACTCCAGGAATCCCCTGGACTGCTTACATCTTGCTGTGCCTCTTTTCCAGCATATGTCAGGCTGATTGAAGCCTTTCAGCAAGAACAGAGTCTGCTTCCAGTTAACAGCCTCCCCTTCGTCAGGTAAGCTGTAGTAAACACCAGCCATGAAGTTTCCTTTGTTTTCTTGGCCTCTAAATTTTACCCAGAACTGTCCATTCATTTATCATGATTTTTCAAAGACAGCTCTGTGCAGTCAAAAATTTTTTTTACAGGGACGACAATCCCTCTATCCTCCTTGTTGGTCTATCCTTGAAAGCAAATTCAATACTGAGACAATTTTTTTTTTCATTTTATTAAGCTGAATTAAATTAAATTTCTTTAAACACCTGGTAGTAAATCAGAACCAAACTTAAAATTTTGGGCTACTGTCCTTGTTAGTCATGTTTTGCAATTTGTTTTGCATGTGCCAGTATTTAATAGCGTAAGAAAGTAAATAAATGTATAGCATTTGGTTTGGCATTCCTAAAAATCCAGAAGTCAGTTCTTTTATTGGATGCTAATAGTTACTGAGTAACACTAATATTGTAGATACCAACCCAGATAAGAGTTTGGAGTTCACAGGGAGCGGCGTCTAATTTCTAAGCATGAAAATCCCACTTAAGATGTATTTTTCTAAAGGTGGGGAGTGCTCTTATGAATGAGCAAGTGCCTAGGATGTGATTCCACACTATACATGGCATTGTACTATTCTCCAGTTCACTCTGGACATATTTGTGAAGGAAACTCAGGCATAAAAGCTGAGGAGGAGCAGTGATCCCCTCTAACACACATCATCTACAGCACTGAAATTTTCATCAGATAAAAAGCTTTCTTCCTTTCTTTCTTCCTTTCTTCCTTTCTTCCTTTCTCCCTTTCTTCCTTTCTTCCTTCCTTCCTTCCTTTCTCTCTTCCTTCCTTCCTTTCCTTCCTTTCTTTCCTTTCTTTCTTATCTTTCTTTCTTCTCTTTCTTGCCTTCTCTTTCTTGCCCTCTCTCTCTCTTTCTCTCTTTCTTTCTCTCCTTCTCTCCTTCTTTAGAGTTATGGCTCTGTTTAGATGTGTGCTGCTGTAGGTGTGACTGAAGAGTCTAGAAACTCTTTTACCTACATCTGACAGAACCCAAAAGCTAGGCATTGCACTTGACTCAGATCTCATCTAATATATCAGGTATGAGACAACACTTTAGAAAATATATTGATTACTGTCACTATATAAAACACAGAATAAGAAAATTATATATCCTATTCTATTTATTTATTGCAGAATAAAATGTCTTAGAGAACTGCAGAGTAGGACGTTTCACTTCAGGTTCTGGTTTTGCCTAAAAAGTTTCAAACCTACTGCTTCACAAAATGAATTAGCCACCTGTTGGGCAGGAGTATGCTCCACCATGCTGGATGATTCTTTGCAACTGCCAGGAGGGAATTCAGCATACTTAAGGCAGGGAGAAGGAAACTGAGAGAATGTGATGAGATGGCATTGACTGGATGCCTGGTGGGTACAGCATTTTTCGTGAGTAATTTTGACCTCCCCAAATGGAAAGATGAATTTAGGCTTGCATGGCCATCTCGCTGGAACATGTTTTCATATTAAATTTCAAATTATACTATTAAAAACTCCAATAAGGAGTTCACATTCCATTAGGGTGAGTTACGAAATGGTTTCCTGATCCTTACTGGATATAGGCATAAACCATTCACCATATTCCCTCTCCATGGGTAGGTGTTTCAGGTCAGCATAGTTCTTACCATAGATATCTACCTCTATTTGTGAACCCAGTAAAATCTAGGTTTTTGCCATAGCACCTTCTATATGTCAGAGAAGGAAAATGGAGATAAACCACATAATATATTGTCCCATCTTAACAACCTCATGCTTATTTGCTTCCAACTGCTGGGTTATTTCTCTCCTATGAGGCTTGTGATGCTTGCTGACAACAAAGTTTTTTAATATCCCCCAGACACGTAGTCCAGTTCTGAAGCCTAACTGATGAATTACTAGAAGCATCTGCAGAATTATATGTACTTGAAAAAGGGTAACTCTTTGCTTGCCAGTTAGTTTTAGATATTAATCTATATTTATCGCTTCTTACAAAATAAGTAGTAGTTTATTCACCTCTAAAACTCTATGCATACAGAGAACAATCTCTTCCATAGATCTAATTGTTTATGAATTTCTGAAAAGGGTAGGGAGGAATAATAATTTTCTTCTTAGGGCATTGATTTTGCTAATTGCCGCCAGTGCAAACATAATGGAAGGTTGATATTTTGCCAGTCAAGAATATTGGATTAATTCTTGGAGATGCTATTAAATGTTAAGATAGTTTGACCTATGGCCCATCATCTATGCAAGATGAAGTTACAACAAAATTTATTAAATTATTTCTTTTCTTGATTTGCTCTCTGGGACTGATGTATTACAAATGTTATGTAAAGAGAAAGATTAGCAGAATTTAGTTCTTCAAACTAAACAAAATTAGTTTGATGTGATTATATTTCAGGCTCTTTTTGTTCACAACTTGCCTAATTATAGTTAGAGATTTAATTGGTAAGAAAACAATGACATAAATTAATTGCATTTAGATTTTAATCAAGAAAAAAAGCTGTGTGAGTATATTCTATGCATAACAAGTAGTGTTACTTCCAAATAACTGGAGGCCCAGCATTTTCCACTGAGGGACATTGTTTCAAATGTTGTTAAGCAAAAGATGGATGGAGATTTTCCACTAGAAAGTTTAGTAAATGAAAGAAAAAGACTTGATCAACATATCCTGTTTTATCTTATCAACAGAGTTGCTGAACTCCCCTTTTAAAAGTAGTCATGTCTGTGTACCTCAAAGTAAGAATCTGAATCTGACACAGAAGCATGGAGGTGTAATTCTTTATTTTTATGTTGAGTCTACCCTTATGTGTTTAGTTCAGACAAAAACCCCATCAAAATAAGAAAGAAACAAAAAAAAAAAACCCCACCCATCTTACATATACAAAACTTAATTTTCTGTAGCAGCCCAAACCTACTTAGATATCTTCTTTTGAAGTACTTTAACTGAGTATGTTCCAACACAATGCACCATTAAACCAAGAAATACAGAGCTGATGTCTCCTAACAGAAGTGCTCCTGGCACCTGGAACGTGATGTACTTTGTGAACTCACAAGTGGACTCTTCCTTTTTGGCCATCCATGTCTTTTTATTGTCCTATTGCTAACCCAGACACAAAGAAAGAAAAAAAGTCTATTAGGCAAATCCTTTCTTGAGAGAGGAAAGTACATCAAACATATATCTAAATGCAAATGGTCCAAGACACTTCTTCTGCTGCAGATGTGCCATCATCAACACGTTTCAATTCTGTTCACCTTCAATACAGTTGGGAAAAAAAAAATTACATTACTTTCCTCTAACCTGCAAACATGAAAACAGAATGTAACATAATTTGTGCCCCAAAGAAGATGGAAAAGAGTTATTGGTCTTTAAAAAAACATCTCTTTTCAAAAGCCTGTGTCTGTTTTCAGCTCGCACCTGTGTAGATTTATTCTGTTCTTCTCAGTTCTAGTAATATCAGTGAGATATTACAAGAACATTTGTAAACTTCAACTATATTGAGACGGAATCTACATTAATCTGATTAATACAAACCAAAAATCACATTAGTGAATGCATTTGATGGCAAAAAATTAGGTCTTAAGACAGCCTATCCATGTTGAGAGACTCTAATAAGAGCCCGGCACAAAAGATATTTCATATCAAATGTACTTGAATGCTAGGAAGGTTTTTGGGTCTCACCTAAACACGTGGACCACTAAAGCTTCTACTTATATTAATATCCTGATATTTGTATTCATAATTTAAAATAAGCATTGAGATGGAAATTATGCCAGGGTATTCTTTTATTGACGCTGTCAATTTTGATTTTCATTCCACAGAGTTTGCCAAGTAATTCAAATGGGTGCTGTGGGAGTACAAAGAAAGAAAAGAGCAAGATGAGATGAAGGAGAAAGTCATGAAGCTTTCTTGGATTTGTTAGCATAATTACAGGTTGTTTTTTATGCTTTTTGACCACATCCTGAGCAGGGAATAGTCAAATGAAGTTTCCAAACAGGAAAGCTGAACTCTTTAGGAAAATAAAAAGTAACCAAATTACTTCAGGTGTTCAGACAACCACATGGCCAGTGCTGAAGCTGTTGTAAATTTCTCTAGCAAGTATTGTGTACTCACACAGCATTTCTATCAAAAATACAACACATACTTATAATTTATTTTCCTTCAAGAAGGATTTTCAACAGTTATCGCTTTAGAAGTTACATCTTTAAGAGCAGATTACAATATATGAAAAAAAGTCTGTCTGACTGACTACAGGTTGAAAGTACATTCTTGATTAAAAAAAGACAATTATTAGCTATCTGAATAGAATGAGAAACTGAATATAAACTGAAACAGAAGGTTTAGAGATATTGAAAGGACTACGAACTGATAAAGATGGTTTTATTCATTGTTACATTCATTTTCTTAAACAAGAAGAAGATACTGGATAATATCCTTAATACAGGCAAACTCACAATAGGTTTTCATGAGGTTTTCATTAGCTACATGTTTATTTCCAGTACTGCCCATAGAAAGGTGTTTCCTCTGAAATGGGTATATCTAAGAGAAAACATCACCTTCCTTGTATTTTTGAGAAGCTCTTTCATTCACAGATTTTTTTTTAAAATCTTGAATAAAGCATAAAAGTGCCAAAGGACATGTTACTTTGGCCTATTCCTTTTGCAGAACACAACAACAGGAACAATAGATATTAAAATACAAACCTAACCCATCTGGTTATGTGAGATAATTCAAAAGTTGCATTAAATTTTTATTAGCATTATGACAAATGACTGGGTATCAGCAGCCTACCTGGCAAGCTTATGAACTTTATCATAGTATTTACAGTAACCATAATTTATGGTTTCTGCAACAAACCACAACAACCAAAAATTCATTCTACATCAGACTGATTATTTCCTTCATAGTCCAGAAGGATTACAATTTTATTGCATAACTACATCTCTGCCTTATCGTTATATTTGATTTTATAGTGCTAAGTAGTTTCTTTTCTGGTGTCAGGTGGAGTGCTTTTTTCTGTTTGGCTTTTTGTTTGATTTTGCAGGGGTGTGCATTAAGAGGGGTTTTTTTGACAGGTTGATTGGTTGGCTGGTTTGGTTTGGTTAGTTGGTTTGGTTTAGATTGGGTTTTTTTAAGAGAAGAGTTCAAGGACGTTCAGCAGTTCAAGGACCTGATTCAGAATCTGATGTTTTGTAAAGCATTTGGAGACCTCAGTGGAATTGATAATATTAAATTCTGAAGTAAAAATTGATAGTAGTTTTATACTCTGTGCATAGATGCTTCTCAAATGCAGAGGTGAAGTTTCAACACGTGTGAATGACATATTTTTTGACACTCATTTCCTTAACAAACTGTATTATTGCCACTCTTTTATCTAGAGATATCCATACTCATTTGATTTACTTCTTGCTCTCTCTGTCAGGTAGTAGGAAATTTATCATATAAAGTAGTCCAAGTGATAGATCAACATTCTTATGCTACTTTTAAGTCTAAGTGAAAATTTGATAGGTCAGCAATTTGGCTGCCAGGGAAGATTACTGATCAAGGCCAACTTAGAGTAGATGTAAGAGCAGCTGTAGTTTGAGGATGTGGCAATGATCAAACGTAGCTAAAACAGCTAGAAAATATTCGCCTTTAAAGTTTGGAGTTGTTCGTGCACATAAACATGAATTCCTACAAGTTCTTTCCAAGCTTTTTTGTAGTCTGTAAACAATTATATGTTCCTCAGAGGTCCATCACTGAGGGAAGAAAAAGAGAAGTCTGCTTAACAGTAGCTATTTCTGTTATGGCAGATATTAATTCTCATTAGCTGTATTTTGTGCTGTCGTTTGGGAAATATTAGAGAGCCTTGGAGAACTGAAGGTACCTGTCACTTAGTTAGTAGAGAAGAATGCTCATTTTCCGGTTTCACTGCCTGATATTTCATTGGGAAATTGTGTATGCTCAGTCCATTTATATCCCTCTGAGACAAATACGTGGCATTTGATCTAAAGTGAAAGTGTTACTATGCTTAGGAAAGGAAGGAAAATATAGGCATCTGCCTAAGCTTAAGATAGGGGTTACTTTCTCCCCTGAGGTTACAAAAAAGTTGCCCTTGTCTTAACTCCACAGATGCTCAAGGGCCTGGGATCATTTCTAAATTACTTATTTGTCTGACTTACTATACCAGCGGGGCAAATCCTAAACTCATTTGTTTTCTCCTGCTGACATCTGTGGCAATTTTGCACACAGAATGAGTACAGAACATACCTCTTAGACTTTCTCTCCACATAAGGTGTCAGGATCCAGAAGCTGAAATGCAGTTTCTAATTTTAATGGAAGGTTATATGTGGAATGAATAGAAAGTATTGCTCAGTTTTACAGATTAATTTCTTGCTAGCCTCTTTGTAGATATACAAGGGGGTTTAGTTTTGGTTTTAATAGGACAAAAAAAAAGAATGTCTTTCTGTTAGAGTAATGAATACTTCTTAGTAATGAACAAAATCTCTGATTTTAATAGGCATATTGAGCAGTCATGGTCCACTTGATATAAAAGCTTTTTAAAATGTGACCTTATATAAAAGGATGTATTATCTTTGAATTAACCTTGCAAAAGATTAAATAAAGGAGCAATGTAAAATTATATAGAAATATATAATGATAAAAGAAAATACAAAACCCTTGCTTTTTTCCTAATCAATTGAGTAGTGTCCTTACTAGCAATTATGAAACATTCTAGCACTTATCAATTAATATCATATATATTGTTATTCATAAAAGACGAGCAACAATGCAAGAGGGACATTCAGAGTTTGAAATATTTCTGTCTGCATCACTAATATATTGGCTCCTAATTGTTAAGGCAGTGCCTAAAATCCTGTTACAGATTTGCCACAATATAATAATCCTCTGTGGCCTATTATTGACTTTCTCTAGCATTGTCGCCCTATTGGCTTTGGTAATGCAGTTGTAATAAGTGGTTTATTACATAATTTTTTGTCTGTCATAGTAGATGATTTTAATAAGTTTTTTTATAGTGTATACTTCCATGATGGGGAAGCAGACACCATGCGGAAGCCACTAAATTTTCCATTGTTCAGTGCAAATTATCCACTGGAATAGAGTGCAGCACAGTAAAACCAAACTTAAACCTGCAGTGGAACTATTTAATAAGATTTGCCTCTTTATATAGTTGAGAAGACCTAGTAAAACTGACAACTCACAAGTCATTCAAGGCTCTGTAACAATATATACTGGAACATATTTTAGGCATTCAAATGTAATTGAAAACCTTTTCAAGTGAATGCAACTGTTTTGAAAAGACTGAAAAAAAAAAGGGGTGGCAGCCAAATAATTGTCAAAAAGCTAGGTACAGTATGTTGAATACAGGAAATTTCTTTTTCCAGCCTGAACTCTGAAAAGGTATGGTGATTTGAAGATAAATTTTCATATAAGTAGAACATGACTTTTCATTATGTTTTTATTATGTAAAAATAGAACATCTTGAATTTATGGGCTTAAAATGCATGGGAAAAAAAAAAGTTAGCAACCCATACTCATGTTTCTGAACATCAGGAAAGTCCTGAAACACTCACCTATTGCTCTTAGAAATGTATTTATATTTTAATAATTTTAAAGTATTTTATTTTTTATTTTGTTTGTAGTTAGTAAAATGGACTTATGTTCTTTTCTCTCATAGGTATATGCTGTAATCCATGGATAGGGTCACATCCAATTAGACTGATAGACACTGCTAAAGAGCAAATAAAATAATGATTCATTTACGGAAAGTGAATAAAATGTCAGACATAAAATGGCAGTGCTTTTGCTAAAAATGTCTTAAAGAAAGCAGTGTAAAAACGTTCTTTTTACATGACCTGATAACATCCCTGAACACTTCCTGACTTTCCTGACCCTTTTTCCAAAGGTCATACACACTCCTTTTTTCCCTGACTACCAGGGAAAGCTCCTTGCTCAGCCAATCCAATCTGCTTTCCCACTGGCTCATCTTCCATCATGACAGGTACAATCTTCTCCTCTGCCTTCAAGATTCCAGCCTTCCTGGGCCCCTTTGATTTCAAGGGCTGCTTTGCAAGGCACTCTTCAAAACAGTGTTCTGAATAGGCCAAAGTCCACTCCATCCTTCAGAAGTTCAGTGCAGAGGTTTTGTTGACCTCCTTCCTTCACCAGGTATTAAAAAGACCCTCATTTCCTGGTAGCCGTGCCCCAGACAGGCTCTAACCACCACACCTCCCACCAGCCCTTGTCTGTTTTTAACCAGCAGGCCCAGTGGTTTTAACACCATCCCTAGTAGGGTTGGTGCCAGTGGGGCACCTCCCTGACCAGGAGGTCAGGAATTTCTCTTCCACACGCTCCAGGAGCCTCCTAGACTGCCTCCTCTCTGCTGTGTTAAGTATCCAGCAGATGTCTGGCAGGTTGATGCCTCCCACAAAAACACTATTGGGAAACATCCATCAGCCACTTAGCAAAGAGTTTATCCTGGTTGTGTGGCCTATAACAAACTCTCACCAGGTTGTCTGCCTGGTTGGCCTTTCCCCTGATTCCTACCCATACACACTCAACCTCATTGTCACTGTCCTCAAGCTCTACACAGTGAAAATACTCTCTAATGTACAAAGGTACTTCATCACCTCTCCTTCCTTCCTTGTCCCTTCTGAAGACCTTCTGGCCTCTGTTGCAGAACTCTAGTCATGAATTCCCTTCGTGAAGGGGGAGGAAGTTTAGTTAGGTTACAGTAAATCCATCTGTGGAAATGTCAGAGTATTTCACTCTCCATAAATCAGTGCTCCACACAGGTAATATGTAAGAAAGAAAACAAGCCTGAAAAAAGTTTTCATTGATTCTTCATCTATAAGTAATTAATATAATCTGAATCTAAACACTTCCATTAGACAGTCTGTTTTAAATTTCGGATGTGTCCATAAGACTGGGCTGTACTATGCCCTGATTGTTAGAAATTCTGTAGCCAACCTTCCTAGGCAGCGCATTCGCTGCATTCACAGTGCTCGCACCAGCAGCAGTGTTGCCAAAAATTTGGTAAAATTTTGTAAAAAAGTCCTAAACACCAATGTAGCACTAAGAAACAGTGAACTAAGAAAATCTTTATTCAGCTGGATGCACAGGGGAATAGATCCTCCCAAAGCTGTGCATGTTAGGTACAGGAAAGTTTCTGGTTTTGTACTGTATTTTATATACATATTCATTGATTGCCCCAGACAAAAAATACATATGATAATCATTTCCGTGCAATCATTAGCATATTTCCCCTCCCCTTTACGCATGTGTTTTGTCCTAGGGGTCTCTCTGGAGGTCCCTGGTGGTCATAAACTCCAATGTTCCAGGCCACCTGGCTATGGTGGGAGAATATTGAGGCTGATAGCCTTCCAGATCTCTGTCTTCCACAATAGGCAATGTGCGTTTCCAAAGGCCAATAATTTTGGAGAACATGCAGTGTGTTAGCTCACCAGGTGCAAGCAATTTATTATCTGGCAACAACAGGAGGTTGCCTCTGGATCTGGAGGCCAAGGCTAAAACACAGGGGTGGCTCTTGAAGGGCAGGTGATTTGCCCATGGTCAGACCCAAAAAACAGGACATGAGAAAGGCCTAGAAGCTTAGGCAGGCTTGGGTTGGGCTGTCCTAAAAGAAGTGAGATGCCCTCCTGTACTGGGGCTTTCTGTGTTTTGCCCAGTGTCCCAGTGGCAATCGGAGCTTTCCTGAGCAGGCCCTTGCAGCGCCTTCTCCCCAGACGTGTGGCTCCACTGCCTACCCAAACCCTTGTATGGTTTCCCCGCCCACCTTTACGCAACTGGCAGGGTCAGCAGGGCATTCCTGCCTGTTTTCCCCCAGCCCCATCTGTACTCCTTGCCAAAACCCTCCTGGACCCTGAGGCGTGCATCTGCTAATTGCTCTGATTAAGATAGTTGAGCACCCATTTCAGTGAATATACATGCTTTGGTGCTTTTTTGGATTCTTCTAAGTCTTTTTGATCGGTGTTCAAATTATCCCAGTTTTTCATTAGGATGTCACGTCTCTTTAGACTTCGTTGCACTTCTGCCAAATTATATCTTTTGTGCTTAAAATAATTCTCATTTCTTTGTGGAAAATAAACTATTTTCAATAATTCATGTTATTCATATACATTTTCTAGGACTGACATATGACTTGTGAGTTATTCATAATTAGAGCACCTCCATGTAGTTTAATGGAAAGTGTAGCTGACAATCTAGATCTAAATATGAATTCTTGTACAGTAGATTTCATATTGACACTTCTACAGTATAAAAGAAATATACATCTACATTTCCACCTAGGAAAAACAACTTTGTTTCACTTCTGATATGACAAGGAAATATATTTTAATAAACATAGGATCTATATTTATTAAATACAGAAATTTAAGCAAGTAACAGATTTAATATTGTGCATGCTAGGGAAGTTATACCTGGACTGTTACAGGTCTTTTTATGTGTTCTGCTGCTTACAAATCATATTCACCTGAAGTCTGCTAATGAACATACAGGCTTTGTATCCATTTTAGATTACACCCAAATTTTTTCAGGAAAGTCTTTCTAAATTTAAATGCAAAGTATTTCTAACAATTTTTGCTTCATATCCACAAGATCTATTAAGGCAAAATTTCACTGAGACACCACTTTCCTCTAAATTAGTCTCAGGAAGAAAACTGGTTATATGTATTTCCTTCTCTGAATCCAGTACAGGAACAGAAAAGAAGCTTAATGCAAGTGAAAATGTGTAGATCAGAAATGATGACAAAGGGAGGACGTCATAGAATCCAGTTACTTCTTCATTACTTAAAGTTATCCAGTGCACGCACGTCAAAGAAACTCCCCTTAAATATTCATTCTCAGTTCCCCTCATTTTTACAGGAGAATTTAGCTTGTAGTTCAGCAAGTTCTGGTTCTGTTTATGGACATATGTCAATATAGACATATCTCAGTATGGACAGCAGTATGGAGTTTACTACCTTGGAGACTTGGGATCTTCATTTCTTTATAAGGAGTTGCACATCCCTGTCTTCTGGTTCATCTTCTTCTAAACCATTTTAGACAGATCCTCCCCTGTTGTATTGGCTGAACCAGCAGCTGTGGGGGCCAAAGACCCCAGGTACAGAGGGAACCCGTTGGTGGACTAACCCTGAAGTTTAAGACCCCCCTGAAACTCAGTTAGAAAAGCCTC
>VZRQ01002009.1:13478-28950 GCA_013397975.1 Machaerirhynchus nigripectus
CGTTGGGGGACTACCCCTGAATTTTAAGACCCCCCTGAAACTCAGTTAGAAAAGCCTCTCCCATCCGATCCTGTGACCCTACATAGCTCAGGTCTGTCTGATTGGCCAGCAGCCAGAAGCCCCTTGTGTCCCTCAGAAGGATGTAACCCGGCCCCCACTCTGCCCCCTTGTTCTCCCCATTGGTCGTTGTTGTGGTACCCCACCTCCCTTCTGTACCCCTTTATAAGAATATGCTGAGCAGCAGCTCTCTCTCTCACTTGCTCAGACCGAGCTGGGCTGGAATAAACCTCAGAACCTCATGCGAGGGCTGCCTCTGGCTCTTTGCCTCTAGGGCCACCTGAGCTGGCAGGCTCAGTGCGAGCGTGGCTGCGTGTCTCCATCGCAAGGGTGAGAGAGCTGACCAGCGAGCTGCCAAGAAGCACCGCCAGGGGTTCCTTAGCTACAGGTTCCCTTTGGAACAAGCAGCAGCTTCTCCATCAACACCCACACAGCGATACTCCCCGAATGTCCCCAACACAGTTCCTTGGTTCTGTTCCCATGATTTATTTTTGATTTGTACAATGCAGGGGTTTCGTTGGGGTTTTTTTCTGTGCTGTATCATTATTTCAGTCTTCTGTTCTAAGAGATGTGTCTGCTGCCTTTCTCTTTTCAGTGTTCCTTTTGAGACATGTCTTCTGCTGTTTTCTTAAATTCTTCTGTGACTGGATTAGACATGCCCCCAGGATAGCAAACAGAGTTCCCTTTCCTCTACCATCATGATTGTTTTTGTGACATTGTTCTTTTCTTTCTACTTCTGCAGTCATGTTGACCCACTTCTCCTTTACACATTTAATTCCTGGAAACAAAGGAATACAGTCATGCCTCTGTAACAGTTCCTCTATTGACATTCTGCTAACTAAGCCAATTAAAATGTCATGGATGTTTATGAAACTGAAACAAAAAATATATTCAAATGAGATTTATTTATAAACCAGTTAACCAAATAAACCAATTAAACTAATTCAAGCTCCATCTACATTTGAATAAAGATTAATGATGTCAAATGGAATTTGTACTACATGACTGACCTAAGAGGGTGGCCCAGAATGAATAATCACTCATTCAGTAAGGCAAGGGCTCTAATTCCATAAGGAGTTACTCAGGGTAAAGTCCTAACTGCAAACCCATGTTCTGAGGAGGACCTGAACTCAACTGATCCACCTGGCAGGGCTGCATTCATACCCTACTAAAAGATGGTTTGTGGAATTTCTTCCCAACTTCTCTAAGGAGATAGTGAGTGAGTAGCTGTGTGGGGTATAGTAGCTGCCTTGTGGGGTTAAACCACAGTCCCTCTAAGCACTCCCCATAATACCTAGAATAAAAATACATTGAAGTAGCTTTCTATGAGAAAGAAGGGAAAAAAAAAAAAAAGAACAAATAAAAAAATTGGAAGCAGTTCTGACAGGAAGGACCAATAAGAGAAAATGCAGAGTGTGCAATGTGTGAAATACTTCAAATTCTTGTACGAAGTGTATTAAGGTATTGTTTTTATTTTTGTAATGAGAAATCTCAGAAGAAACAATTTGCTCAAGTTTTAAAGAAGATAATTTTCTGGGAGTCTGTATGATTCCCTGTGTCTCTTATTTCTAATTGTTGTGTCCAAGGAAATGAAACTCAATTGCATTGCCTGTCTGTAAGATATTTACCAGATACCATGCAACAAGGGGATCTCAGTGTTTCCAACACTGCTAGAGAGAAAAGTCTTTTCTGTGCTTATGTTTCTGTCTTGTTTTTTCAAAAGTTTGCTTGTCTTTTCAGTTTCCAACATTGAATAATAAAATTTGAACATATAACTAAATTTTTATACACTTTTTAGCAGAATATTCCGCAGCATATATTCGATTGTTAAGAAGATTTTTATGGGAGAAATGTTAAAAGCACTTTACATAACGTACCACCTCTAGAGATATAAGTAGTGTATGTAGTGAATATGCTTTCAGGTCAAATGTAAAAATTGATAATGGTATATGACATGCTGAACAATCTTCTGTATTAGGAAATGCTGGGTAATGGCAATGACAAGTATTGATATCAGTTCTGTCTGAAAGACTTGTCACCTGTATGTGTGGGAAGTGAGACACTACTTAGCACATGCAGTTTCACTTTTTTCAAAGAAATATTATATCAAAATAGCTACAGCTGAAGGGTTAAAAACCCCCCCACTCATAGACTGCAGATGGGGTTTTGCTTTCACTTACCAGAAAATTAACTTGTGACACATCATGAGATTCACATATATTCTAGTTCAGAAATTTAGCAGTTTCTTGTCACATCCAACAACATTTTCCTTTTCCCTTATCCCCTTTACTTTTTCCTTTTCCCTTATCCCCTTTACTTTTTCCTTTCCTTTTTTTTTTTAAGGCTTTTTATAATTGAGTATGAGCCTCCCTATTCTTCCCAGGCAGAGTATTTCACTGTACCTTCTTTCAGACATTAGTCCCATTATTTGACTCTCTAATGTGAATTATGTATCCAGGAAGAGAATGAAGAAAATTACTTCTTTTCTGAGCTACTACCCAGCTAACATTATTGGGAACGTTGTTCACATTAAAGCTCATGAGATGTATTCTGCTTCATCACTTAGGCCTTTCTGATGCTAGTTGGCTAAATAGCTCACCTTGGGCCAAATGAGTAACTGGTGTAATCTGTGCTACTAGATTTGGTTTCAAAAAGCTCACACTGATCTTGTGCCCTCTCTTTCTCTCTCTCTCTGTATATAATATGTAAACACATACTGGTCTTTGTATGTGCACATGCAAATATTTCTTTGAAAAAAGAATGCTGTCTTTTAAGTAAGTGCATTAGAACATTATTATTCTTTTGGTAGTATTTTTCAATGGTTTCATTTTTATTCAGTCTAGAGCGTATTATACTTGCAAATTCATCTATCCCAGAGCCACAAGTAATTTGTTACACAATACAGTAGCCTCCAGCAGAAGATATGGAGAAAGGTTAGAAAAATTTTCCATCTGCTTTTTAACAAAGCTGTATATCAGTGAGGAAGAAAGAAAGAGCAATTCTCTCTTTGCTCTAAAGAAAAGTGTATTACGGTAATAAAAAGATCAAAACATTGCTAATTATAGATGGAGTATTCACCATTCTCCCATACAACAGGGCACTCAGAGCATGAGATACTTTAGGGTGACTAAAAGCTGAATTTCTCCCAAAGAGGCTTTATAAAAATGTTGATCCCCATCTTACTTAGATTGTTCACACCTTGCCACCTTTGCAAGAAGGCTTAGGCTCATAATAATGCAACAGTGAGCACAAATGTAAACAGCTAGCCCAAAGCAATTAGATGGCACAGGACTTTAAGACCTTGGCTTTCTATGGTTAATGCTAAATACAAATTTGAATTAATTAACAGCACTTTAATGATCACATTTGATCCTCCCCTGGAAATTTTTTCTTTTTTTTTTTTTTCACAGAATAAAATCTCCAATCAGTTTGGAACACTTTGCAATATTTTCCCTTAAGCTTTGCCATAAACGCATTTTAGAACAAAACATGTTAAACCTGTAAGAAGTAGACAGTGAACTTACTACTAACATCTAACACAACAATATTAATCAAAAATATTTTTGGGACTGTTAAGATAATATTAATATATAGCCCTTAGTAGCTATAAAAAGCTTACTTGTGCTGTTTGCTGGGCACATACCACAATAATCAGCCCTGATAGACCTTGTACTGAATCTAGCACGGCAGAATTGCAGAGTATGTTGTGACACACCTCTGGTATTCAGAATAAACCTCCAGAACATCTAAAGAAGTGAAATAACGTTAGTTTCAAGTATCACAGTGACTGATCATAAGAACTAGGATAAACTGCCTGTGAGTCCTCCTGTGATTATACTTGACTAGCTAGATCTTTGCACTTTCTCCTAAGAAATGGTTGGCTATTTTGTCAGTGAGACCCTGGCTGATACAAGTTCTCAGTTTGCTATCCGCAAGTGGCTAAGTTATTTTATTGAAGAATTTTCTGTGTGACATCAGGGAATAAATTTGCAAGACCCCTCACCCTGTTGAACTCTGTTGGCAAGATGCCAGGAGACAGCCTGTATTTTTCACATGGTGTTCAAATAACCACAGAATTATAGTGGCAAATGTCCAACTTTTCTGCCTGCACAAAAGAGACAAGTCTGAAATAGTGGAAGGAAAAGGCAGACAGAAAAAATCATTCCAGAGTTCAGATGATAAAGGATGAGGAGATCTCACCTCACATGAATGTGATCTGTCTGGCTTCTCTGCCAACACAGTATAGCAAAAGATATGCAGCTTTTCTACTGACAGGGCTGTTTTCCTGCACAAAGACCCAATGAATATATGCCATAGGAGCTTCTTCATTACTTATTGTAAAGATTGAATGGACTCATCCTGACTCTGTCATATATAGTACTGTCATGAAAAAACAACCTCATAGCCTTTTTTTCTCCATCTTGTTCATAAGGAAATACATATGCTAAGGGAAGTGTGCAAAAGCTGAGAAAAAAATATAACAAAGACCACAGCATGTATATACTGTTAGAGTCAGATTCCATCATATAAAAAGAGTAAAGCATCATGGGATGAGTGACAAAATGGGCTGGCTAATCATGCAGAGTATTTGTGGTTTATGTACCTTGTCATACAGTGGGAACACAGCTGGATTGCTACAAACATACTTCAAATTACTTCAGGGTGCTAACAGTAAAATGGAAGTGTACGGATACAGCCATTGGACAGAGGTGTCTGGGATTATGCACAGACTACAACAATTCCTTTCGTTTAGTGATCAATCTCTTTAAAACTAGTTAGTTTGTTTTGTCTTTAATACTTTGTTGTGGTATAAAGCTGGCTAAGCGCCAGGCACTCCTGAAAGAAGCCATCTACTTATTTTCCTCTACTATAGCTGAGCAGAGGAGGGGGAATTGAAAACTTAATTTTCGTGAGTTGAGATAAGGATTGTTGAAAAAAAAAACACTTTAAGACAAAACAGGTTTAAAACTTAAACAATATAGGGAAGATTTATTATCAACAGAATTAAAAGTAAAAATGGTAGTGAGAACCAAAGTAAACCTTCAGAACACCTTCTTTTTCCAGTTCCTCCCTCTTTTCACTGACCACGCCAGGAAAAAAAACATGGGGGTTTGGTCAGTATTTCACTTCTTAAAAATCTTTCTTCAGTATGTTTAGGGAAAAGAGTTTCTTCTGCTTTGCCATGGGATCCTTCTCATGGGAGATAGCTCTCTGTGTATTTTTCTAATGTGGTTTTAACTTTCACAAGCAGCAGTCCCACCTGAACCTGCTGCAACATGAGTCCCTCCCACGGGCCAAGCAGTCTTCCCACAACTGCCTAGCGTGGGTCATTTTAGTTCGTGGGGTTCAGTCTTTTAAGGATGAGCTGTTCCAGTTTGGAAGCAAAGGCTCTCTATCTCTAAAAGCAAGGGTCATCTCTCTCTGTTCGAGTTCCTCACTAGATTACAGCTTATCAGTATCCAGGTGCTCCAGCGTGAGCACTCTTCTTCATGGTTTGTGAGTGGATTTCTGTATCCCCCCCATGCACTTCATGAATTACAGGGAAACAGTTGTGTTATAGTCCTCACCACGGCTTGCAGGAGAATCTCAGCTCTGACGCTTGGCTCACCCCCTCCATCTCATTTTCTTTCACTGGCCTTGGTGCTGCCATGTTGGTTTTCCCCATGTGTCCTCACTTTTTCTCTGATTTGGAAGAAAGTTGGTGTCTGTAAGTTGCAGTTGAGAGGTTGATCTCATCCGGGCTCCACATCGGGGAATTGCTCACCACATCTCTCACTGCTGGCCATGTGGTCCCTGCTGGCACCGCACGGCTGGCCCTCGGGAGGGCACGGCCACGCAGTCCCAGCCTTAGGAGGGCTCCAGCCGTGTGGTCCCTGCAGCTGCCTCACCACCGCTTGGGAGAAAAAAAAAGAGAACTTCCCGCGGTTTTTCCTTTCTTAAATATGTCATCACAGAGGCATTACCAACTTCTCTAACTGGGCTAGTAATGTGCCCATCATCAGAGCCTTCAGAGACTGGCTCTGTGTGAGACATAGAAATTTTGAGCAGCTTTTCTCCTTTTCTCCTCCTCTCACCAAGAACCAGGCTGTGTTAAACCAACGCATACATCTACTAGAGGACTGTTTCAGAACAGCCTTTTTTTGAGAGTTCAGCTTTCTTCCCAGTTTTAGTTCCTTTTGGCCTGTGACTAGTCTACTTTCACATGTTCTTGTAGCACCTTTGTCTTTTAACTTAGATGTGTTTGCATTTCTTCCTCAGTGATGAAATACTGTAAGCCCTTCTCGCTGTATAGGGGTCACACAGAAACAAGAATATAATTGAAGCATAAAGGAAAGTTTCTGCTGGTAAACTCATTACCACAAAGTCATACAGCCTTTCACAGTATTTTAATCCCATTTCTGGTTCTAGAGCATGGCAGATTAGGCTGCGCACTGATTGCTGTACGAACTTAGGGAGAATCATTTTAATCTTCTGGTGTTCAACCCTCCTATGTATTTTATATCCCTCTTTGCTCAAAATAAAGTGCTGTCTGGGAACATGCACTGTGGGTTCAGAGAGTGGTACTTTTACTGGGGGAGCAGTAAAATTGCTATGTGCTCCCTGAGAATGGAGTGCTGTGATTGTCAGTAGTCAGGATAAGTAATACACATAAGCCAGAGACAGTCCTGACACATCCCGCAGCTTCGTACATACATGTGTTTCTTCACTGCATTTTCAGTCTCCTGACAGGGGCTGTTTCTCTGCCATTTGGATGTCCAGTTCAGGTTCTGGTTAGCCTGACTATTTGTGATCTCTTCTCTCCTCTTTTTTCAGTATCTAAATAAAAAAAGGAAAAAAAAATGTTTCTATCACAGGAAATGGTCATTTTCACTTTTCCAATATGCCTTTCCAACACGTCACATTGTATTAACTCCTGATTATATTCCTTCTAAGGGGAAGTTAAGGAAGGTTAAGGAGAGAAAAGATGTCTCAATTTGAAAAAATGAATTATGTTGATAGCTTTGAAGAGTGACTGATATCAGCCTTAAGGCTATCTTGCCCTGAGAGCCTTCTCGGTGGAAAACTGACTTCATCCTGTTTTTATTAAGTCATCAGGAGCTGCTAGTTCACCAAAGTGCAGTTCTCTTTCACTCATTTATAGGATTTGTAGGTGTGAGAGGAAGCAAATTAGTCCCTGGTGTTACTCTAATGATTTTGCACACCTTATACCAAAGAGAAGTGAGGCCCAAAATGTACTTTTTTTTTCTTTAAAGATGGACTAAAATTAAAACAGAAGAGAGCTTACACTTTTTGGAATAATTTAATAGCTACATAAAACACAACACTTCTTTTAAAGTACTAATTTTGTCCACTTCTGTGAGTGGCATTTTTCAAATAATCTGAAGCTAAAAATAAATATTGCTCTGTATATGAGTTTCAACACAGAGCTAGTAAATTTTTCCCTCGTTGAACACTAAAATTTGTTTAATTTTTTTATTTTATTTGGCAGACCTCGGATGTCTTTTGAGAAGTCATGGCAGTCAGTGAAGCTCTCAGTGACTTGCAGAAAAGGGAATATCACACCTTTTTTTTCAAAATAGATAGAAATTAGAACTGGGGGAACTACCAATAAGTCATCCTTATCTCTCTTTCTGGTAAGGTAATAGAAGTGCCTCAAAAGTAATTTTCTTGCATCTTGCAGAGTTAGGTCAAACTTGTAATAAGGTAAGAAATACAGCTTAGAAAAAAATCCATTGATGGAATGAGAAAAAGGAAACCAAAAAAAATCCCATTAGACATCGAAAATTCAGGTCTGATTTTGAGACTAGCAAAGACTTCCCAGCCAGGCCATTCAATGAAGTATTATCTGGTATTTGTTAGTTTTAAACATACAAAACCAGTAATCTTGTGTTTTTCAAGCTGAACTTACACCTGAGAGCAGAAAAGCAATTGGTCATACAGAGACAAGATATGGTAATTTGTTTCTCTGAGCTCCTTCCTCAATCATTATGCAGAATGTGAGTCTAAACTGATAACAATTCCATTGTACCTGACATGCTCAACTGCTTTGAATACCCCAGAATCCTTCTCTGGGACCACGTTGTGAGCTTGTGCTCAGTGTCCCTCCAGCTGGGGCAAGGCTCACGACCTTTGGGCTATATGGGATGTAATCCTACTGGCTTTAACACAAGGGAGTCACAAAAACAGTGTTAAATTGCTCTCAGTTTAGGTTGATGGGTAAGAAACTTTGCCTTATTATCGAAAAAGAGAAGGAGGAAAGGTCAATTTATTTCCATATCATGACAATATAATACATGGATAAACTTCCCTGACAGGATAAATTCTGGTGTTCCAAATGCACAGTACATACTTTATTGCATACACAAGAGGTCAACATTCAGGAGAAACAAACAAATAATCATTGACTATATCACATTTTGCATAATTTCTGCCTTAAATAAAATTTTAATGTTTCATATTGTAACACATAACACAAAGAAAATCTGTATTCTGGTAATAAATTAGCAAATTAAGTGAACAGGTTTTAAGATTACAGTGTTTCCCATTTTTATGCATTATTTTTCATTGATTAGGACTGAAACATGGAACAGAACTTTTAAGGACAAAAAACTCCCATGTTGCCATTTACATGAGAAATTACATAACTTCTTTAATCTTGGATAGAGTGGTGCATTGTGCTATGTTTTATAAAAAATCCGATTGCTGATCTCATTTTAAATCAGATTCCCTATGAGAAAGAAGTGTTCCTTGAATTCACACTTACTTGACGGTTCTTATTAATAAGGTAATTCTATTTTTAGAGTTCTAAGTTTTCCTTAAAGACTACCTTTTTGTAGGGGACCATTATGTTTCATTGATTTTCTGGTTTTTCCTTAGTATTACAATTCAAGCTTTAACTAAAAGAAATCTTGGTTTTGAATTCTTAATGCAAGAAGGAAAGAAAACTCAAAATCCTCACATCTTTGCATGTTAATTTTTTCCACAATAATTCCCATCACCCGGTAGAATATGTAAGATGGATAATTTAAAAAATCTTCCAGTTCCTTTACCTAGTGTTTACATGTTTCATCTTTATTACCTGTGTGTACTGTCGCTGCATATAATCACATCTCTGCCAAGCACCTGCAACATTGTTGGTCTACCTTCCATCTTCTTCCAAATATTTCTCTTTTCTTTTTTTCCCTTCTGAGGATTTATCACAGCAAGAAGTGTTTAAAATGATCAATAACCAATAAATCTTCTTCCACTACAAACAAAGGAAGGCCAAGCACTCTACTGATTAAATGATTCTTCAGATTTACTTCACCTTGATCAGTGTCATAGCAAATCATTAATTTTCAGATATTATAGGACACTGTAATGATACAATCCAAATTAAAGATAACAAAAGTGAAATAATGCATTTGTAACTTTTGGAGGTTTACTGGATTTATCCTTGTTTTGACTGCCATTTAGTCTCTTCCAGGACTACTCATCTAGCTTATATATTTCTAATTAAGGTCTTTTTTGAGACTTTGCATATTAGAGTTGCAGAATATTTCAATATAACATTACTAAAAAAGGGAAACCAAAATGAACTTATGATTTCCAGACTATTTGTGACATAATTTTCTTCTTAAATTTTTTTTCTTTTCAAAACCCATTTACTACTTTCTCACACGGTGATAAAACACTACCTGAAAAAGACAACTTTAGGAGAAATTGTGGTGTATAAGCCAAGAAAGCCATTCTAAAAATATGATTCAATGACTATGGCTGGGGTAAAAGCCAATTTTTCTACTCCCTCTTTGGCAAGTAAGTTGTTTGTAGAGGTTGGTTTCCCAAATCTTTGTTTCAGTAAATTCATTTGTTTAGTTCACACTGTCAAATGATGTATTATTAGCTAACATGATTTCTTGCTTCTCTTATTTAATGTTATACCTTACTCCCATCTGTCATAGCTCACTTCCTCTCAGAACTGATGGAATGAATGGAAGAAGCAAAATTTTTTGGTTTAAAACAGACTCCTGCTTATAATCAGACAATCAGGATGTAGAAAAAATAAAGATAAGACTGTTAGTGGCACATGCATAAAGTGTCCAGTGTTATCTAGGATTTTTATCTGCTGAATCATTGAAGTGTCCATCATTTATTGATGTGGGTTACCGACAACAGAAACAACACTGTGAAAGCAGCTCTAAATAAAAAAGCTTATTTCTTGTACCATTGGCAAACTCACAGTCACCTTTGAAAAATCCTGAGCTTAATGCAGCAGAATTCTCATGCAGGTGGTATCAGGAATGGAGAGCTAAAGGCCTGGAGCTCTGAGAACTGAAGCAACAACTGAATGCTACCTGCTTCTGACACCGAAGTGTTACACAGGAGTCTACATCCTAGTTGTTTTCCCCATCAAGACCACATGGAATTCAGCTCTTGAGAGCTACAATTCCCTGTGTTTTAGGGTCTGGTTGTAAGACTCTGCCTTGTGCCAGAAAATACTGCAGCAGTATACTAACAGGAGTTTCAGGTGATTTCTTTAATTTACACAAGGAGTTTTGGGGCTGGGTTTTTTCTTTGAAATTCTTCAATGTGGTCCTTTCTGTCCCTTGCCTGTAACTGTAAGGACTTAAAGAATGCAGTTGTCTGTCTCAGAACATTGTGAAGGCCACAGAAGGACTTTGCTATAAGCCACCACAATGGAACTTGGGATAAGCACAGATGGCACAGCTGGATGGCCTAATGGAGGTGAAAGTTCAGTTAGCAATCAGACAAAAAATTCCCACCATGGCAAACTGTGAGAAAGGAAAAAACTGCTTACACACATGACATCCCAGGTTGTGGGAATGGCATCTATGTGCCTGTGGATACCTGGAATTTGGACTGTATCAGGGTGATACCCCAGAAGAATGACTTGGGGACCTCCCCAACCCTGGGAAGACCAGGGTGAAGAGGGATCACGGGGATGTCACAGAACCCACATGGTGGTGGTGTCTTTCTGTTTAATCTCTCTTTCTTTCTTCCTCCCTCACCCTGACCCTCCCATTTCTTTCTCTCTCTCCTTCATGTTTACTGTTAAATAAAATCTGTACTACGGACTTTGGCATGTGGTCTGTTTTGCACCTTGATTCAGGCAGAAACATCTCTTATAATTGGATCTTAACAGTAACACCTTTTCTGAATTTGTGTGAAGGTGTATTCTAAGGTAGAGGTGGATTTTAAGTACTTTTGATAGCTCCTGTGAATTTTAGGACTACAAGGGCATCTTGCACTATTTATGTGGTTTTTTTAATTTTATATTTGATTTGGGTTTTTTTCATCTATTCTGTGACATACAGCACAAGAAGTACAATTGTAGATGAATGCAAAACTGAAAACAAAAACCATCACTTGTTCTTTATACTCTCCATCAGAATTGCTGAACTGAATATCCTCATACTTGAATACCCTATAGCAAAGGTGACAAACTTTTCTGACCAAGAAGCCCCTCCAAAATATTTCTGTGGAGTAATCAGTGAAGATTTCTGAATGACAAATAGACGTTAGAAATATGAATGATATTCTTAAGGAAGTCATTGTAGGAAGACTTTGGTTGCCTAAAAATTTACCTATTACATTTTAGATTCTTTTTTTAATATTTACAAATTAGTCCTCAATTCTACCAAAATGCATTCATTTATCCCTGGATTGTCTGCTTGATTGCATGGAGTTACTTGCTTAGTAATGACAATTATGCCCTGTCTAAATACAAATAATTAAAGCAGTGAGAGGTATTCAAAGCGTATAAGGTAAGGTTCTTGAGTGATATATTCAATAACCCTATATTAACTTACATTCCCTAAGATAAACCAGAATTCAGTTGTGAGGCACAAGCTGCTCCAGTGAAAAAATCAGAAACTCTGAATTTAGATTCCTGCTTTGAAGGAATCTTTTGTTCTTTGGCTAAAAAAGGAGACATGACTTTTAACTACACTCTAAAACTAGACAGACATTTAATACCGTTGCCAGAGTTGTGTTCACTCTCAAGTAAAGTATATAATTAAATGTATTCTTCAGAATAAATAATTATTTCATAGTTTAATTTTATAATTTTTTATTAGAAATACATATCTATTTCTTGAAAAATAGATTTGTCATGATTTAATCCTAGCCTGCAACTAAGCCCCACGCAGCCACCCATTCATTTCCCCTGTCCAGTGGCGTGGTGAGAGAATCAGAAAGGTAAAAATGAGAAAACTTGTGGGTTGAGAAAACGCAGTTTAATAGGTAAAGTAAAAACCACACAAGCAAAGCAAGAGAAGGAATGAATTCATTGCTTTCCATGGTTGGGCAGGTGTTCAGCCATCCCCAGCAGAACAGGGGCCCACCACATGTAAGGGTGATTTGGGAAGACAAACCCCACCACTCCAAACACTCCCCCATTTCCTTCTCACCACAATTTTATGTGCAGAGCATGAAGCCATATGGTCTGGAATATCCCTGTGGTCAGCTGGGGTCTGTTGTCCTGGCTGTGTCCCCTCCCAGCCTGCTCACTGCTGGGGTAAGGAGCAGAAAAGGACTTGGTTCTATGCAAGCCCTGCTCAGCAAACATCCCTGTGTTATCAACACTCTTTCCAGCACAAATCCAAAGCACAGCCCCATACTAGCCACTGTGAATAAAATTAGTTCTATGTGTGCCAAAACCAGCACATGGATAAAAAGTAACTAGGACTTGTGTTCTATTTTAATCTATTGGTCCCTGCTATTGAAATTATGAAATTAATTTACTATACTCAGATTTAGTAACTGTAGATATCTAAAGTAATTTGAGTAAAGTGTTTCACTAAAATATTAGCCCATTGTGACTATTTGAAAAAAATAAGCATGAGAATCTCATATATGGTTGCATCTAGCATATAAAATGAGCCATTTAAATATGCTTTTTTTAAAAAAACACCTCACAATATATACTAATTTTTTCTCATTAATGTCGCCCCACACAAATATTTTTAAGAAAAATATATGAAAATTTTGCATTATAATTAAGCAGAAACTCTAACTGTTGTTTAACAATTTTCATTAACCTTATTATCAGGTTCATAGAAGCACAGAAAGTTGGTAAAATTATTCAAAGATTTTGTCATCTTGTTGCTGAATTTTTGCCACACTTATTTTATCTAACTGAAGGCATTCGGATACTGGAATGCAAAACTCTGGAAATGTTGAGGACACAACATCTATCCCTTTTACACACTGATGTCATTTTTACTAGCCAGTGAAAATACAAACAGTATTTTTAAGGCTACTGTCATACAGGATAAAAAAATGTTGAAATATTTTGGGACTTGGAGACCACTCTAGAGCTTGATTCCAGGAGCAGTTAGAACATGTATGCATATGAAGCATGGGCAGAGGGATCAGCTTACAGACCTGACTTCAGTTCTTCAAACTGAGCAAACAGCAGGTATTCACACACCCATCCCTCTCCAGGTTAATTTGCTAACCCAGCTTTTGCCATGACCAGGTAGTTTACAATCTCAGAAGAATAAAACAATTAATAACTTGTGTGCAAGAGATGGTAAGGAGGAACAAGCTACTGGGTTAAGCGTCAGCATGCCCAGTGCTGCCACTGAGCATCTGCTGACAAGGCAGCTGTCAGCTGGAATGGGAAGGGGACAGATCTCACTGCTCCTGAACACATTTGATGTTGCTGGTTGATCTGTTGACATACCATGTTTTTTGGCCTGGGATTTTCTAAATAATCAGGTCAATGGTCTTCCTCCTGAATCCTTGACTTTCTGACTACCCCTGTTTCAGCAATCTTACCTCTGCCTGCAGTTTTGCTGTCCTTACCTTGCACAAGTCTTCAAAATTTCCCACAGCTCATCCTTACAACTTAACAACTAATATAGAGGCCTGAACAAAAGTTATGCGTATGTATCAAAACTAGACTGTGGATGAAAGTCGATGGAGGAGGGAAGTGAGACATTAAAAACTTCCATTTAATATTCATTAGGCGTTAGTACTATTCATTAGTACTGGTGAGTTATCATTTCTTGTAGAGGTACTGCACAGCCTGCTTCCAGGGCTGCCATCATTTAAACTTGTTGGCTCTTTCCAAAAGGACAGGCAAAATTTACAAGGAAGGTTCATAAATTGGATGACTTTGGTCCCATTTTTGTTCAGTTCCAAAAATGCTACAAAAATTCTGGCTTCCCAAACTGAATCTTGTATTCTTCCCCAGATAACAGCCACAGGTTCTTCATTACCTCCCAAGACTATTCTTACTCCTTTTAGCTCAGCTGTGCCTGCATAAAGTTCTATGAAACTGAGAATGACTTCTCAGTCCCTGTCTGACAAGTACTTTAGAAAAAGAATATTCCTTCTGATTTCCACTTTGGCTATTGGTTAGAGCCATCCTGTCCCAGAAGCCAGTACACCAAATATCACAGACAAGTGAAGGAAAAACTGAGCTCCTATCATGCAGGATTATTGTGTGATGCAGTGCAAGAGTATGAAGAAGAATACCAAATCCACAGGTCGTAGGGAAGTATTTCTCCCCTTTCGCTCCCCCACATCATTATTTACACCTTGAGTGGCAGGGAGGCATAAGTATGCATGTATTTTTCTTTCATTTCCTCAATAGGCCTGCAGGAAGCAAACCCCACTTATGGTCTGATCCATCTTCTTGTGCTGAGCTTTAGTGAAATGCCAATCACACTGTGTGTCACCTCTCTTCCCAGATTTCTTTCTCAGCAGTGTCTCCTTCAGAAAAGTTCTTTGTCTTGGGAATACTTTTGTTTATGTCACTTGAACAATTTAAAATATAACAAAGGCATATATGATGTTGTCAATTTTGCATGAAAATATTCTTGAGAAAAACTGGAGTTTATTTCCTGTTAAGATGCATTGTTATTACAAGCCTCTCAGCTATAGATTTTGTAATTGACTAATCTTGAATCGATTTTGATTCATGTTTAGCCAAGAAAAATAATTTTGAACTGCGCTCAGGGAACTACTGGTGTGAACATTCCAGCAGTGTGTGATTGTTTTTAGCTAAAAAGTGGAAAGTAGCTAAATGCATGCCATCTCATGAAACTGGATTCAGTAACAGTTTTCATCAGCAAGCCAGCAAACTATATAAGATTATTACATAAAACAACGTAGAAAAATGTCACTATTTTAAATAACGCAAAATATTCATCTGAATTTTCTCTACTGAAAGGCATATGCATTTTTTTTTCCTTTGGGTTTTTTGAAGTGATGTCTCTTACAAGTTTTAATGAATTAGACTTAGTAATATTAAATTAAAATTTTTAATTACTTTTTTAATTTCAGAGTCCAGTGAGATTAGATCTACTTTCAAAAGTTGAAATCTACCTAAATAGATGAAAAACAAAACCTGCTGAAGGATGTATTTGAACTTTCCTTTGTGAACCTTGATTTAAAAACCTTATTT
>VZRQ01002009.1:29100-49422 GCA_013397975.1 Machaerirhynchus nigripectus
AATACAAAAATCCCTTATTAGTAAAGGTGTTATCCTTAAATAAATAAAAAGGACAAATTTCCTGGGAATCAAGGGGGAATTGCAGTGTAAAAGTAAATATACAGCAATTTCAGTATAAAAGATTTCAATGATTCATAGCAGATAATTCTTTAACTGTACTTTTTAGTAATTCAGTTTTACACTATCATAAGAAGAATTGATTTTTCATAAAATTATGTATCAAGACTTTATAAGGAAGATTCATCAAGGAAATAATAAGACTTCCTAAGCAGAAAAAAAGGTTTTGACTTCTTACAAGACAAAATATGTCACCCTTTCTGAGTTCTTCTCTTTTTAATGTGTAAAGTTATTTGTCTAAAAGTGAGCTGATGTAAAATACTTCAGAATTTAAAACATTTCAGAAGAAATTTTTTCAAATTAGTAGTATCTCAAAAATCCAAGCCTAAACACTGCAATAATTTTATAACCTTTTTACACTTCATTTTCCAAGTGATTTCCAGTGTCAGAATCCTAGAACTAAGAGTTTTCTTCCTGTTTTTTTTTTTTCAAAGTCAAGATTTTATGTGGTATTTAAACTTCTTTCTTGGAAAATTCTTATGCCTAAATGTAAGCCGTGAAAAATACAACCAAGTACTTTTCTGAAGGAAATGTGAAAAACATATCTAACGAGAATTGTTGTGCATCCTTGAAGTAAAGCAGAACAAATATGTAAATTTTCTGGAATGCACTCTCTTCACAGGTTTGGTCACATTAAGCTTGAATTGATGCATGAAAGGGTTATCTGAAAAACCTTTTTGTTTTGCTTTTCTTGGTTTGGATTTTTTTTTCTTTTTTAGAAAATGCTGCCAATTTTGTGCTTTTCTTCATTCCAATACTTGGTGCTGTCATAATATTTGTTAGACACTATTACAACTAGAAATTTCAGTCTATTCTAGGCTTTAGCAAAAGTCCTCAAAAATGCAGCGTTATTCTGCAGACGGAGAGCCCACAACCTTTTTGTAGGGTTGTGCTTTCTACAGATATTGCATAAAAATTCTGTAACCAAGTAGTGTAGGCAGTGTTACTCCTGTGATAGAAAAACAATGGGCTGAGTAGTTAGTAGGGAAAGTTTTGGTTTCTGACCTCTGAAACAAGTTTGAACTCAGTTTTATCCTCATTTTTAGTGAACATTAGGTCAAAAGGAAAACTAGCCAAGCATCTGAGCCCAACAGATCACACAAGAATGCAGAGGACTTATCATTGTCATCTATCTTCCTAGTGACGGAAGAAGAGAGATGCAGGAAGGGAATTTAAGGTGAAGGATTATTAGCTTCTTTTTATGGAGAAGTAATCACTCCTGTGAATTAAAAAATAACTTTTAACCCCAGCCTAGCAGTACATTTCACCAATCATTTTATCAGGTTTGACTTCCTGTGTCAGAGTTCGTACGTGAAACATCTTTAACATTTTTAACTCCAACATTACTCTAACTACTAAAATTTTGGGCCTTCCTCAATTATGTACAATATATGATAAACAAATTCTACTACTAGAGACAAATTTATGATGAAATTTAGTAATGTATCTTATAAACTAAAACCTTGAAATACCTCTAACACCTATCTGCATTTTTTCCACTTCACTGTCCCTAAGTGCCTCTTTTCCTGTTCCATTGCGGTGAACATGTGGTTTTAAATATTGTTTCCTATTCTATAGAGATGTGGTTTTTTGGGTTTTTTTCCAAGCTGGCATGCAGGAATTTTTACTTAGTTCAGAGCATCATCTTTTTATAATTCAAAGCATCATCTAGAGTTAACCTCGGATGGTTTATGTGGGGTAGGGCTTTTCTTTAATTTGAATAACAATGTTTGCTGTTATATTGTTTAAATATGTATGAAAGCTGCCCATCAAAAACTTATACTTGGATCTCTCAGCTCATATGATTTTTTTAAAATTATATTCTATGAAACAATAGTCCACTGTCTTGCAAAAATGGCTTCAAGAAAGGTCAACAAATCTGCACAGATTAAATTTAAATATGTATTTATTTAATTGATAAATAAATAAATAAACTTTGTGCCCTGTACAGCTAAATTAATGATACTTCAAGTTTCTTCTCTATGGTACCAACTTCATCATATGGACAAAAGCCTGCTGCACATTAGATTCCCCACATGGAATAATTTTGGTTTTTCTCTTTCTCTAGCTATCATATTGAACTATCAAATTAAATGAAATAAACAAGCCACACCACCACCAAATCAGACTTTTTTAACCTAAAATCATTTTTTTATGACTGTCGTCAAACGGATATATACATGTCACATGTCAGGGTAGTCATTAGCATGCAGATTGTTTTGCATGGGAAGGAGCAAAACAATATTCTTGATCTGCTGTTTCTCATGCTTTGCATTTTGGTCTTCTGCACTTCATTAAAATACTGCCTGTAATTCCTCTTAACTTTTGAAAAGAGAATGCTTTCTTTGGACTTATAAAATTACTTTTTCCTCCCCAATATTTAAATGAAGAAAAATGTAACTTTGTAAATAGAGATGTTAGAATGTCCATTGAATTATCAAAAAACAGGAAAAGAGAAATACCTGTGTTTTCCAAATGATTGTAGAAAACACATTACCATGATATCTCATAACAAGAGAAAACTTGGGCACTGCTGTCACAACAGTCATTCAGCTAATTTTCACTTTAAACTTGCAACATCTCCACTTTCATGTGTTCATAGACATTTTAAAAAATTAGATTAAACAGGTCAGATTAGCACTGTACTGAAGACATTTTCAAGTTAGTGTATTCCTCCCAAAAGAATGCTATGCATAGAGCTGAAGAGACATGAAATGTGAAATAAAAACTGAAATAAAAAATTGTATGGTTGTTAGCACAATATATTGACAAGAAGCCTGGTGTAGCTTTAGGATAAGCTGAACTGTCAGTTACGAGATCTTATGGAACCATAATGCAAAGTTTTCCAAAAATAACAACCCCCAAATGGACAAATTTAATCAAACACAGAATCACAGCATAAATTAAGTTTAAAAAGATCTTTGAGATCATGGAGTTCAACCTATGGCTGAACACCGCCATATCAACTAGACCATGGCTCTAAATGCCACATCCAGTCTTTCCTTAAACATCTCCAGAGATGGTGACTTCAACAACTCCCTGGGCAGCCCATTCTAATGTCTATTCTCCCTTTCTGTGAAGAAATACTTCCTAATGTCCCACCTAAACTTTCCATGGAGCACCTTAAGATTCTGTCCCCTTGTCCTGTTCTTTGCTCCCTGGGAGAAGAGACTGACCCCCACCTGGCTACAACCTCCTTCTAGGCTCTTGTAGAGAGCAATACGGTCCCTGCTAGGCCTGCTTTTCTCCAGGCTGAACACTCTCAGCTCCATCATCTGTTCCTCATTAGACTTGTGCTCCAGACCCTTCACCAACTCCGTTGCCCTTCTGTGGACACGCTCCAGCCCCTCAATGTCTTTGTTGTCATAGGGAGCCCAAAACTGAACACATGATTCAAAGTGAGACCTCAGTAGTGTCCAGCACAGAGGGAAGGTCACTGCCCTGGTCCTGCTGCCACAAAGGCCAGGTGCCATTGGCCTTCTTGGCCACCTGGGCACAGGTTCATGCTCAGCTGCTGTTGACCAGCACCCCCACGTCCTTTTCTGCTGGGCCACTTTCCAGCCACTGTGTCCTGAGCCAAACACTTCTGGTTTCCAATATGACCTGACTGAAATGTGGCCTAAATGATTATTTTGAGAGAGTGGTTTTGGAATGCTGTTCTTCACTTCTCAGTAGCTGCCTGCAGCATGATAAAATATGAGCCTCAGAAGAATTCTTGAAGCCTTGTGACCACATGATGAGTATAAGTTAGTGATTAAGACTATTGACTGCATGACAGGTTAGCATTACACTGTGGGAAAAGATCCCAGACAAAAGAAACACTTGAATTTAGGTTAAGGTTAAGGATAAAGATAAATCCAGGTTAAGGATAAAAAACTGAGTTACACCCTCCTGAATTCCTTGTGAATCAGTAAGTTGATCACAAAAAATAGAAAGATAAATTCAAGGGAAAATGTACTTGGCAATGCTGACAGAACAGAACCTTTAAGTTGTAAACTAAAAGAAAAAAAATTACTCCCCATACTGGTGATTGCTGTAGAAATTGAATTGAAACTTGCTATAAAACTTCACTTTGTATGCTGGCAAATTAAAATCATATCAAATTTCATTTTGTAAAGAACTACTCATAATGAAACTGTAAAATAAGAATTTTGTTCATTTTCTCAGCTGTTTTGAAAACTGTGACACAAACAGCAGGTGTTTGAGAGCCTTAATGTGCTATCTCTATGATCAGTAGCAGGAAAACCTCCACCAGCATTCTCACTTATTTTAGAGATTCCCCCAAACTTTTAAAGGGCCATCTGGTTGCAATCAAGTCTTTCAGTAAGTGTGAACATATAGGCTATAGCTCCTGATGTTTGTGTGGGCAGATGTCTAACATGCAAAATTATAAATAGAATGTTGGACCTTAAATGTTTCAGTTATGTCTGGCTGCTATAAAATATGAGATAATACTCAGAAGTCAGAAAAACCTGAAACCTCTATGGCTGTTAAAGCTCCAGAGGAGCCCATGGTAGCTCAAACGCTGATTTCAAGTCATATAAAGAACTTTCATTTATGCTTAGGTGCAGGTATTCCCCATCTTACCAAATATTCAGTCTGTGGCATCACAGCAAGTATACAACCGTGATATGCCCGAGGACACAATAAGTTAGTGCTCGCTTGAAAGAGTGGCAGAATGGCGTATTGCTGAGCTAACAGGAAATGTGAAAAGTGTAGGATATTCCTTAAAGAGAAATACTTTACCGAAGAAGGCAGTTTTCATTTTGGAATGGGAAAACACCCCAAACAATTAAGGTTACGTATCTGGTCATTTTAGAGGAAACTAAAAGGTTGGTTTATTTCCAACCCACCTTGGGCTACTGACTTGGAGTAGTGATCTCTAAGTGGAAACCAACAGCCATTGCGGTGCTGGAGTGTGTCCAGAGAAGGAAATCGAGCTGGGGAAAAGGCTAGAGCACAAGTCCTGTGAGAAACAGCTGAGGGAGCTGGGTGTGTTTAACCTGCAAAAAAGGAGTGTCCAGGGGGGGCCTTGTTGTTCTCCACAGTGAATTGTAAGGAGGTCGTAGTAAGGTGGGGGTCAGCCCCTTTTCCTAAAAAACAAGTGACAGGATGAGAGGAAATGGCCTCAAGTTGCACCACGGAAGGTTTAAATTAGTTATTAGGAAAAAAAAAATAATGGAAAGGACTGTAAAGGATTGACAGATTGTCCAGGGAAGTAGTGGAGACACCATCCCTGGAAGTGTTCAAAAAATACGTGGGTATGGCACTTGAGGATGTGGTGAACATGGTAATAGTGCTGCGTTGATGGTTGGGCTTGGTGATCTGAAAGGTCTTTTCTAGCCTTAATGATTCCATAATTCTATGAATTTATGAATGTTATTTTTTATTCAGTGTGATAGAAAGATTTCTTAACGTTAACTTTTCTTGCAGTAAGAGCAGGAGCACTGCCTAATACACATGACTTTCAGAATTCAGTCTTTGACTCAGACATCCAGCAACTTTCCTAACTAGTAAAAAATGTTTCCTGCATGATCAAAGGAACATCAGCAGTATCTGAGACACAAGCTGGGAAAAGATGAGTAACATAAGCCTGTCACCTGTGGGTCACGAGTTCAAATTCAGCTGTTGTTACTACCAGCTAAAAGTAATTAGGATGACTATATGACATGTTATTGACTTCTACATCAGAAAAGTGATCCACACAAACAATTTTTTTTGTTACGGTTCTTTTCTTAGTCATTAAATGAGCCATACCTGCACATATGGTATGTTAGAGTTCAGACCTATGGGCAGACATCATGAGGAAACATGGTTCAGCTGCTTATACGGATGGAAGGAAATTCTGCTCTCTAGAGGTCTTAAGGGTACTTTTCATAAGCACTATATTGATCAAAATGATATGTTGTTTGTCTTCCATACACACATACAACAACACTTAATTTAGTGGGTTTTGCTTGTTTGTTTCTCCTCAAGTGGATAACTTTCAGGTTTCAGAGTTAATGGATTTTGATGCATGTGCAGTGTTTTGTTGTTGTTGATGATGTAGTTTTGTTTAATTTTTGTTTTCTTTTTTTGCCCCTTGTGTGTTTTTTCATAGATAGAACAATAGATGAACTGAGTCCAAGCAAAAATGTTACACATTGAAGGACTGTTAAAAATACTGTGGGTTGTTTCTGTGTTTAGAGGGTTTTTTGGGGGGTGGGGGTGTTGATATATTTTTAACTTCTGTGTAACAGGATCTGAAGCCATATTTTACCCTCAAAAAATTTAATGAACAACAATGCGATTGTTTGGCAGAATATACTTACTCTACCACAGAACAAGTAAATATGAAGTAAGAATCTGTTGGGATTTGACACTGACTAAAAGCCAGGCACCATGAAAACTATTCACTCATTTTCCTCTGCTATAGCTGAGCAGACGAGGGGGGAAAAAAACCAAAGGTTTCATGAGTTGAGATAAAGTTTATGGGTAAAAACATTCAAAGGCAAAACAGGTCCAAATTTAAACAGTATAAAGAAAATTTATTGTTAACAAAATTAAAAGTAAAAAGGGTAATGAGAACTAAAATAAACATTTAGAAAACTTATTTTCTTCCCAGCCCCTCCCTCTTTCCCACCGACAGTGCAAGGAGACAAAAACATGGGGTTCTGGTCAGTCTTTCACTTTCTAAAAATCTTTCTTCAGTATGCTTAGGGAAAGGACTTCCCTTCTTCTGCTGTGCCGCGGGATCCTTCCCATGGGAGATAGCTCCCTGTGCATTTCCTAGCATGGTCTCAATTTTCGCAGATAGCAGTCCCGCCTGACCTGCTGTAACGTGAGTCCTTCCCACGACCAAGCAGTCTTCCCAAAACTGCATAGCGTGGGGCATTTTAGTTCATGTCATTTAGCACTTCAAGGATGAGCTGCTCTAGTTTGGAAGCAAGGGTTCTCTATCTCTGGAAGCAAGGGTCCTCTCTCTCTGTTCAACTTTCTCACTAGACTACAGCTTTTTCAGCATCCACTCAGAGCTCCAGGATGAGCACTTTTCTTCATGGGCTGTGAGTGGATTTCTGTATCCCTCCAAGCACCTCATGAATTACAGGGAAATAGTTTGTTGTATTACAGTCCTCACCACGGCTTGTAGAAAAATTTCAGCTCCGATGCTCGGAGCACCTTCTCCCTCTCCTTTTCATTGACCTTGGTGCTGCCATACTGGTTCTCTTTATGTGTCCTCACTTTTCCTTTTTCTCTCACTTGGAAGAAAATTGTTGTCCTTAGGTATTATTGTTCTCAAGTTCTACCAATTGAAAAGTCCTCATAGAGCTTTGCTGTGCTAAGAAGGTTGATCTCGTCTGTGCTCTGTGTCGGGGAGTTGTTCACCATGTTTTTGTTGCTGGCCACGTGGTCCCTGCTGGTACCCCAAGGGCGGCCCCAGGCACATGGTTCCCACCTCAGGAGGGCCCCCACCGGGCAGCCCCCCAAGGCCTTGAAAGAAGAAAGAGAGTGCCCGCATTTTATTCCCTTAAATATGTCATCATAGAGTCATTACCAGCTTCTCTAGTTGTGCTGGAACCTGCTCATTGTCAGAGCCTTCAGTGATTGGCTCTGTGCTGGACATAGTAGAAGCTTCGAGTAGTTTCATCTTTCGGAAGCCGCCCCTGTGGCTTCCTCTGCCCACTAAAAAAACCTAGACTGTTTTAAACTAACACAGAATCTTATTTCTGTTCTTCCCTTGAAAACATCTAACTTCTTATTTATTTGCGTTATATTCTTCTTCATATATCATTAAAATGTGGAAAAATTTCAGCCTCATCTATACAGCCTTGAAAACATGGTGGAGATAGGAAGACAGAGATGTATAAGCAACTAACACAATACGTAACCTATGCTACATTTTCTACAGCATTTCACATCATATATTTTCAGTAGCAAAGTGAAGTGCAGTTTAGACCAATGACAGTGAGGTGAGCTGAAAACTAGCTGAACTGCCTGTCTCAGGCAGCTGTGATCAGCAGCACAAAATCCACCTGGAGGCAGCTCACTAGGCATGTACCCTAGTGATCAGTACCTGGGGGCAATACTGTTAACATTTTCATTAATGATCTCAGTGATAGTGTAAACTGCACCTTCGAGGCTTTTGCAGATAATACAAAATTGTGAGCAGCTTATGTACCCAAAGGTCATATTACCATCGAGACCCTGGAGAAATGGGCTGACAGGAACCTCGTGCAGTTCAGTGAGGAGATGTGAAAAATCCTGCACCTGGGAAGGAACAAGCTGACACCAGCGGAGGCTGGGGGCTACCCAGCTGGAAAGCAGCTTGGCAGAAAAATGACCTGAGGGTCCTCATGAGCAGCAAGTTGATCATGAGCTAGCAACATACCCTTGTGGTTCCCTCTGAAGATCAGGAAGCGTTATTTTACTCTGTGGGTGACTGAGCACTGGCACAGGTTGCCCAGAGAAGCTGTGAAATCTTCCTCCTTGGAGATGTTAAAAATGTGAGTAGACATAATCCTGGAAAGTCTGGTCTAGGCATTTCCCTGCTTTGAGCAGGGATTCAGTCTAATTGTTCTCCAGAGGTGCCTGCCAATATCATCTGTTCTGTGTTACTGATTTTATACCATAACATGTGTGTTGATATAAATATGGGTGAAACTGTTTGGGCTGTATGTTTGCCAATCCCATATTTTCTGTGTTTGCTCTGACATTTCTGTATAACTGAAATATCCAGTATCTTTCCTTGGGTTAGTTGTTAAACATCTCCTGTATCAAAGAGATCTGTCTGAACACATCCCTACAGAATTTAGATCTCTTCTTACCTGAGTTATATACTACAGAATAATATGGGCTCAGCTTCTACAGACCAAAAAAATAGATGGAAACAAAAAAAAATCCAGGAAAAGAAACAAATGAACTGCTAGCAAAAGAAAAAGCAATTATCTGAATGAAAATTTATTCTGTACCTATAATAAGAAAAGTTACAGTAACTCATTTTTAATTCATTATTATCAAATTGTGCTCAGTGTTTAGACTTGTTTGTGTCTTTTAAAAGTTGTTGCAACTGTTCTGTGGAGAGAACATTCATGTCTTCTCCCTTTTTTTCCTCTCTTTTTCGGGTTTGCTGAAAGAACTCCTTTTGCCTGTGTCTGTATGTCTAACTACTTACCTATCTACCTGCTTATATTTTCCTTGACAGCCTGAGAGTAGGTGAGAGAGGAAGTTTTTTGAACCCTTGGGGAAAATATACAGACTTCTGTCTTTTGTATGCTGCATTTTCTCTGCTGAATACATGCTTTATTTTTGAACTTTGTGATATGTGATTATCTTCTGGCATGGTTGTGCAAGATAAATGGGTAAGTCTCTGTGCAAGGCAAAAGTGAAGGGGAGTGGGTAAGGTGGTTGTCTCACAGAAAGAGTATTGAGCTTTCCTGGTGATCTCAAAAGATTCTGTACGACTTGTCTTGCTGATGGTTGATAATCAGGGTAGACATCACACATAGGAACAATCAGCTGCATTTAACCTGAGACAATTATGTAGTGACTAAATAAATAATGACATAGTTTTGAAAAAGTGCTTATCCATGCAATTGTCAGAGTTAAACGTGACAAATTCCAGCGCTAACTTTGACTTTTTAGTGTTGTGGTGTTTGGTTTGGGGTTTTTTAAATTAAAGTCACAGTTCTAGATGCATTTTTTCCATAAATATTACAACAGTGTTCTTGTAAATTCTAAAGGTAATTGAAAAGTAAATATATTCACTTGCACACCTGTTAACACTCATAGAGTGCTTATCTCTGTAATGTTACTCTTTCAGTTCTTTTCAATTCACTGGTCCTTCTTTCTCCTCCAAAAAGCAGTAATAATCTCCTCCTACTTGAATATATACTATTTAACAAAAGTACTGGGAGACAGGGTAGGCACACAACAAATTTCCACAGCTAAAGAAAAGATGAGGTAATCATTAGAAGGATGAGCAAAACTAATTTGACTCACAAGGAAAAAGGAAAGAGAAAGGGAAAAGAAAAAGAAATTTTAAAAGGAAAAAACAAAAAAACACTGTCATTACTGAAAGATGTGTTAATTACAAATTTATTTGTGAATTTAAATTGGAATTTTTGAAGTCTATTTTCACAAAGAGGGAGAAATGTCTCTGTATCCTCTGTCTGCGATGATGAATACACAATTCGTATCCTATGGGATCATGTAGAGTATGATTGTGGGCATTCCATCTACTTACAGAAATACAGAAATATGTATTAAACAGAGTGAGGATGAACACTGAATCTTTAACATCAGCATAAATATTCATAATTGTCATAATTTTTCATGATTTTTTATATTGTATCATAGAAAAATTCTAATCTCTCTTGACAGAGCTATTCTACAGAGCTTCAGCTCAAAATACAATGCAGCTTTGTGCTTAAAGCATTCAAAGGAGAGGTAGCAGAGAAAACTTTAAATTCCATGTCTGTAGGATTTATAAGCAGAAATTGGAAATATCATCTCTTGCCTCTTGTGAGTACCCTAAGATGTATAAGGCCACTGAATGTTCAGAAGCAGAATTCCTCTCACATTCCTTATGTTGAAACTAATCCACTTTATAGAAAACATTTTAATAGTCACAGATACCAAGAGCATGAAGAGAGGGGGAGAAAGATTAAACTCCAACCAGGTGGTCAGACCATGAGGTCGGCCACCTATATCAGGCCTTGCTCGTATGCATTATAAGGTATTATTTGAACATAGAATTATTAGAACTAAGGACTTAATCCAAAATACAAATTTATGTAGGACAATAATAAAGTTTTTACAGCAGTGTAATTAATATTTCCTTTGAAATTTACTTCAACAAGTAGATCAGCAGAAAGGAATGGTGTAGAGTACTTTCTGTGATAAAAGAGGCAATGTGATACAATCCATACAACAGAAGGAGTAATTTATATTAGACCAGGAATGTACAAGACATTCAAACTACTATGTTGTGTTTGGGGTTTTTTTTAGGTTGGTGATTCTTTTTAGAATGGGGATTTTATGTGGTTGACCTTTATGTTGATGAAGAATCCAGAAAAAAAATGGAAGTAACTTCTAATCCATCTCAGGAAAATAAATAAGTAAATAAATAAATTTAAAAATAAACAGTGTTAATGTTTTATGTGTGAAAATTAATTGAGGAGGTGAATTACCATTCATAATTATTTTTGGTTAGGAGGTGAATAAATATTTAATTACTTCAGTTGTTGTAAAATATTTTTCCATTGTAAGTATGTTATGGGTTTTCTTTATTGAAAGAAATATGAGAAGAAACCAGTATTCCTGAATCTCCTTTGATTAACTATTTAGGATGCAAAAAAAAATATTTCCACTTAAATTACTCTAAACTTATGCTTTATTAAAAATACTGCCGGGGAACAAATTTTTTGGGGGGTAGGTCTTAAATTATTTGTTTCACTCCCTCTAAAAAAAAAAAGTCTAAAATAATCTGAACTTCACACAGAAAATCTTCTGTGTTATAGTTTAAAAAATCGTCATATATTACTCCTATAGATACTCTCTGTGTTATTCAGATATATGCAAATACACTGAATTTCTCTTTTAAAGTAATGCTCTAAGAAAATCTTCAGTTATTGTGGGCAATATAATTTTGTAAAGGACCTTAATCTCTCAGGACTGCTGAACACAGAAATGTTGCTGTGGGCTGTATTGATTTCAGGGGGCTACAGCTTTCACTTGAAATGCTGGAATTTGAAATACAATAAATTTTGTATAGAGTGATAAAATTCCTTGTTGACATACAATTTAAAAAACCAGTGTCTGCTGAAAAGTATAGAAATAGTAAATCTTACACAAATCAAATCATTAGTCAAAATTTACCTAAAGACAGTTAAAAAACAATCTGACAGAAATATCCTTGATGGGAGAGATCTCTGTCCAAAGTTTTCTCGTAAGTTAAGATGGTTTCATAATTTTTTTACTTATGAAATGCCAGGCTACATGTTAATTGCATGCATCTATTTAGAAGCATACATGACTATTTTGCATTTGTTTAATGTAATTTATATGGATTTATTAGTATTTTAGTTTACTTTCTCTATAATTTTTAGTGGTGCTAGGACTCGTAGTCCTAGCAATAAATAAATTCCTTGTGCCTTTTTTTTGTTGCTGTTGGTTTTTATTATTACTAATATTGAATGAAAGAGGTGAATAACCCCAGCTTCTTGAACTTCATCTGCTGCATAGATGCTCTCAGTTAATTTGTCAGGTAATCCTGTGTAAGCAAAACTTCCTAGTGTATACAGTACCACATAAAAGCAGTGCAAACATACAGCCTAATGCCTTTACCTAAAAGATAGTTATGGGACATAAGACCAAATCAATATTCTGTTTGAGGGTAAAAAGCTAACAAATAGTTGAAAATCACTATGGGTACAGAAGCAATGTCTTTTTTACTAACCCTAAATTACCTCTACCGTTAAACACCAGGTTTTACGTAAATGTAACTTAATGCTCTCAGAATTTCTCAAAATCTCACTGACAGGTTGAGTAACATTACATGAATTGTCAGAAACACTATTCTTCAAGACATCATCTATTATGATTGTTACCATCTCACCTGATGGGGTCCTGCCTCTAACTAGAATCTCCAGACAGTTTCATTATTGCAAAGATTTAAAGTAATGGATTTGAAACTAAAATGCATTTAATATAGTAAAATATAATACAAGAACTCTAAATGCAATGTGTAATAAAAGAAGCATGATATTTCTTCTTTTGAGACAGTTATGCCATCTACTACCTGTGTAAGGACTTTTCAGACCTTTGGAACAAATGAGCCTGAAGGTATAAAACAAGGTCGTATATAAAATAGGAAAATCGGTTAGTTATCTTCATCATTTAAGGTATGACAAAGTTAAGCATTCTTAATTCACACTGCTTTTTAATTTTTTGAAAAGAAACTTTCTATTTTATCAACTTTGTAGAAAAATTGTTGCTGTTTTCCAAGAGAAGTTTCAATATTATTCCTCCCAGGATGTTTTCAGATTATTAGAGCTATTACTGAGAAGAAGTTCAAAGATGAAAGCCAGGAACCATTCACGACAGAAATAAGGATGATTACGGCTCAAAAAATCTTATAGTAGAATAATTTCAATAATCTGTTTTCTTGAAGCTCTTATTTATATACAGGTAAATCAAATGTAACATTACTGGAATTTAAATTGTCACATTGAAACATATTTGGTTTACATGAGACTAGGAGATTGCTTGAGTGAAATATTCTACTGTCTTTCCTTGCACTGCCTTGGGCATTGATTCCTTAACTGCTTGCCTGAAATGAGACATAGATTTATATCTCTGAAGTTCATAAAGATGAGATAACCTTTGGTGTGACTCATTTGAGCCATTCATGTGCTTCTTTGAGACAAATGAAACTGAATTAAAAATACATCAGGCTGAAAAGATTAGATTGGTTACATCTGAGAAGAATTAGAAAATGATGAAAATTTGAGAAAATCCGTATAATGAGAAAATTCATATAATTATCCCCTGTGCTGAAAAAAAAGGAAAATTAAATCACAAATTCAAAAAGGAAAAAAGAATAAGGAAATGTAAAAGAAGTTGATTTTTACTATTCTGGGTTCTTTTTCTTAGCAGTTGTTTTGTTTTGTTTTGTTGTTGTTCTTTCAGTCCAGAAAATGGTCATTTCATTAAATGATTTCATTAGACTATTAGACAGAGTTAAATACGAAAATTTAATACTAACAACATGTTTCAGAGAGAATGTAAAAACCAATATGCTACCCACATGAAAAAAGTCACTTTCATACAATGTCTTTGAATATGCTGTGTTAAAAATACAGCAAGCCCCATTTTCAATGTAAAATCTACAATACACAGAGCATTACAGAATGTGTTGTAAGGGCTAAGCCTTGCCAATGAAGAGGAATGGCCAAGGCTATGTGCAGAAACAAAACTACAGCACAGCTGATCAGTGTCAAATCAAAGGCAACAGGGCATTCAGATTTTTTTCTTTAAACTGCATGATTATTATTCATGGACACGCAGGTGTATGACCCTTACTAGCACAGGATTTTGATCTGGGTGGGAGATTGAGTGAAATATCAAGCTGATAAGTACAATTCTAAGTTACATTCTGACTGTGTGCTGCCTAAATTTGCCCTTCTTTTATGAAGTCCTAAATGGTATACCTCAAAAAATAATTAAAGGTGAAAAAAAAAAGGAATAGAACTCTAATTGGTCTGCTTAGAAGAAACTGAAGGCTGAGACTGAACTGAATGTGCATTTTGAAAGCTATTGTTTCAGGCAACAGTAATAGCATTCAGCTAAGGTAACAGGAGAGTTTGGCCCAAAAACCCAAATGCTGCTAAAAAACCTTATCATAAACATCTGCAACACAGAGAACTATTAAGAAGAAATTGAAACTTAAGAGATTCAAACTATGCAACCAAAGTTCTACACGTTCCTTAAAAAAAGATACAACCAAAATATTTATCAAAAAAGAAAAAGAGGCATTCTTTTAAAACCAACAAATAAACTGCCAATTCCTCATGTAAGAAGCAGGATTTGTTGGATTCCTCTTTTAACAACTCAAGAAAATATAAGACTTGGGGTTTTTATTTATTTTGTTGGAAAATTATACAAAGCAGATATACAAAATCACACTCTGCATAGTACATTGTTTGATATGAGTTTTTCCATAATTATTGGACAGATTAGAGCTCAATAAAATAAATAAAGCTGCTATGAATTCTACCCATTCATGCACAGTCTGCTGTTGCATGACAAATTCTGAAATGCAAGAAAAATTACCGTATCAGTTAAAAACAATCAATTTTTTAAGGTTGTGGAAAAATTTACCTTGTAGAACTTTAAATTATTTTTACTTAGAACAATTAGATCATTAAACCAAACATGAATTTAGTTGCTATTTTGTGAATAAACTTAAATCATTGTACTTGCAGTTTCAATACTTTGGAAATAATAACATACAGGCCTTTGAATTCACGTACCACAGTTTGCAGCGACTAATCTTCTAAATAGTAATTTTGACAATTTTGGATTTTCATTAAGTATACATTGTGCTGTACTATTGAAATTTAAATCCATAAAAACAGCCATTTTTAAACCAAGTTCCTTATAGAGAAACATGTATACCATCATAATACGACATAAAATAACATCGCCTAAGCCCCCATCAGTTTTCGCTGGGTGTTAGAAGGTGTCCACTCATAAGAAACATGGTTCCTGAAACACACTTCTGGTAAATGTAATGAGTCCGATGAGCAGTAAGAAGTTGTCTTCATCAGTTTGTGGAAGTGGTTATAGGATGTTGTTACCTCGAATAGGAGAAGCTAGATTTGATAACCTGGAATTGGCTGGTTCCACTGAAGTGCAGGAAATTAGTATGACTAAATGGTAGCAAAGAAATTTATAGAAATACTACGTGAAGATTGAATCCTGTTCTCATTTATATCCCACTGATGAAATTATTGCAGGTTCCTGCAAGATTTTCTCCTCTATTACCTTATGGGAAGCATGAAAACAAAATGTAAAAGTTTCAATTATTCAAGCTTTCATATCAGAGAAGAAACACAATGCACTAAAGCAGAGTTTTGTTGTACCTTTTTTTCCCCCTCTATTTTAGCCTTTCAAGTCCTGTTGTCAGTTTTCTTTTCATGAATTATTCAGCTAAAAAGAAAAGTGTCAAAAATTAAATAGATTTAAGCAATGTGAAGAAGTGCAACAGGACGTGGGAACAGCTCCCTGCAGTTTAGATCGAAATACATATCTGGGTGCTGTCCTGTTCGGATCCGAAACAGGTGATCAGGGGTTACAACCACACCTTGTGATGATTGTTACTTGCTTTGCATTTCTTCTGAAGAATGTGTGACAACAAAGAAAATTTAGAAAGAGTCTGACTTTACTTTCCAGAAAATCACTTAATGAATATATGATTAACTTCACTGTCTGTCTGAGTTGACAGCACAGAGTAAAATTTTGCTCTCACCCATTCACAACAATCAAACACAATATGATCCAGCATCTCAGATCTTATACTCAATTTTCTGAATAGATACGAAAGGGAGTTAATTCTTCCCTCCCTCCAGCACAGAATAATCTCTCTGGTTCACAGGACCAACCTCTGACAAGGAACCAGGCAGAACTCTCTGATGCAACCACCATCTGCTCCTGCATCCATACATATGTTGTACACACTCCCTTGCTATGACCTGCTTCCTCTTCTGCTGCAGCACTTCCAACCCCTGCCTCTACCCCAGCTGTTTCCAAAATGCTGTCAGCTCTATTCTCTGTCTCCTGGCTGGCAAGAAATGGCTCGTGGAAATCTGGGTTTGACTGTAGAGTAACCAAGTGGTACAAGGAGTCTCAACAAGCATCTGGTTAAAACAGCAGCTGTCAGTGCACATCATAACCTTTCTTTTCCAGCAGAAACTGTTGCCAACTAACACAAAAAGTGCAGGTGTTTTAAAAGTCCTCCTATTCACTGACAAATATGGCTGAAACAGTTAATTCTTCAAAAGTTACTGAAAAGTACTGACAGACAAAATGGTCATGTGAAACATATTTCTCAGGAAACCAAGCTAAAAATAAGATTACTGATTAATCTCACATTTCCAATCTCAAAATTATCCTGTAATTTTCTTAGAAGGGCAATTTTCTCTTTTCTCAACTCTCTATTGCCTGCTCTACTCTATTTGAAGGGGCTTTTGTTTATTTCAGCATTATGTGTAATTCAGCTTTCAGTATTCCATTTTTTCCCTGCAGTTATCAGTTTAACTTTCTTCTGCATATTTTTTTTAGATCCTGTTCTTTATTATGCTATGTGTATATATTTTTAACATCCTTCACTTCTTGCTTGAACTGGTCTTTATATCACCTTACTTAATCATGTTGGCCTTTTGCAACCTTTATGCTGTTTAAATTTAAACAGGAATGGATTTCAATTGCAGTCTGTTCAAGTATTTCTTAAATATTCACCACTTCGCCTCAGTACATTTGCCATGCATTATAGAATTTCTATCAAAATCACCCAAGGCATTTTACATTCTTTCAACTCAGTTTTACCAGAGTGAAAAGAAATAGAAATAAATTCTAAAAACCCTTGTGTGTTTTTTTTAAATGCTTACCTTCCCATGATTTTTACATTCATTAATGGTCTATTTTCAAATCCTTATGTTATATGACTTGAATTTGCTGTACATTATGGTGCTACATTTCAGCTAAAATTCAATTCACCCAGGTCAAAGTGTCAAATCACCTGAATTTTTCCCTGTTGTGGTGCTATGGATTCTAAATAGTACAAACCCTAAACCTTTTTTACAGCAAAATCTTAGCCAAAATTCACTATAAAATATTTTTAGTAAATATCCCTAAATATACAAAAGAATGTATCAATGTTTATATCAGTGTATTTGCAGTGTAATTTCAGATACTTTAAGTTTGGAAAAGTATGATTAAACCATATTTGATTGTGGAATTGATGTGAGACTATGGAACACAATTATGAAGGCTAAAAGTCAACTATACTTCTCTGTAGAAATACATCATGTTTTATAAGCATGAATTTTTTTTCTACTTAGTTACTGAGGCCTCTTTCATTCTCTGTGTAATGGGATACTTTCTTTTCACAAACAAGACAATGAGTTACAGTAGTCTATAAAGTATTTTTCACGTGCAATGCATGTGAATTGTGTAAATCTGTTTATCTTCTATCCACAGCTTTAACACAAATATTTTAAAGATTCATAATTCCTCAAGAGTAGAGGAATTGTACATGACCCTGCATGAGACTCATGGCCAGATCTGAACTTCTGTATGAAAGAAAAAGGCCTTGAAACATGTGCAGAAAGTGTGTAAAGAGTATAAAAACGAGATTATAGAATAATTCTATACTGTTAAATTTCAAATTGAGCAAGATACGGTGCCCTCTATTTTCATTCCATCAGATATTAGCTTTTTCATACCCACAAAGTTCTACCCAATACACTTGGAGTTTGTGCACATTAAATTGTTGCTCTTATTTAGTGAAAGTATACAACTGGTGAGTGTTGCTTCAAGGATCAATAATGTAAAATCCAAGTCCTGGACTTACAGGGCAGTGTCTGACACTAGCTTCACTCGCTCAGAATGCACTGGCTTTGGGTGTTTATGAAGTCCCAGGTTCATTTTGCAGACAGCACAGCGTTAAATCACTTTGTGTAGGAGCAGTGTCCAAAGGCCCCAAGTATTTTAGATTTGCCTGATTTAGGTTCTTTCCTTTGAAGCCCCTTTGGCTTCAGGGCAGCTATGATAAATGCAAACACAAAAAGAATGTTATTTAGATTTAATTTCCCAGTAGAAGGTAATTGCTACATCTTCCTATTTCTCCTACTTCCAGAATTTTACATGCAGTAACCTAGATATGAAAAAAAGAAGAAAATATCCAATTAATCCAGCTTGATAAAATATCAGTTTTAGCACAAATCTGGCCAAAACTAATACACTGACTCTGTAACCATAAAATAACAGCAAAGGTCTGATGGATATAATTTATCTCTTTCTGGAGGAGGTTGTAAAATATCATCAGTTTTTCATAAATATCTGTGTAGTAATGTTTCAAACTGTTTGACTGGACACTTTTGGAAAATCAACAGATGCAGTATAGCGATGAAGGAAAAAACCCCACAACCAATTAATGCACATTTCAGTACTCCAGAATAAAAAGAAAAAAAGAGAAGCAGAACTTTATTATGTTGCATGCATTAAAGAAAATACAAATGATCAAAAAACCCAAACAACCTCATAAATTAAATTACAATTATTACATGGTTATTTCAAAATGGGAATCTCATCTTCAGTGACATAAATATGTGAGTCAGTAAAAATGAGCATGCATATTAATAAAGTCAGAAGTGAAATTACAGTATCTAAAATAACTGTATGGCATATTGCATTCTCTAGTTTTCTAGTTTTGGCATAGAAAGTTTGTGAAATTTCTGTTTGTGATTTTCTAGGGCTCATGAAGAATTTTGGAATTCTTCCTAAAACAGATAAATACTGTGGTCACGTTAATGTACTCAGTGAGCTTTTAACTGCTCTTAAGTTAAATCGGATACTCAACCACTCAATGGGCGAACTTCTTGATGGAGTGTGATTTTACGCCAGGCAAGCATGTGCCCTTGCAGCAAACAGGATGCAAGACCCGACGTACTCTGATATTCTCGCAGCCAACTTCAAACTATAAGTCTAAAGAGCATTCCTGTTCCAGTGAGCTGGCAGATGCCAATTTGCCTTTAGGTCCCCAGCTAACCTTTACAGCTCTGAAACTGTTACTCAGCAGCCATTCTTCCACTTGCCTGTATATGGAACTGATATATCCTCTTCTTTTTATCTCCTTTCCTTCTCCCTGTTCACTTATATTCAGACTTCAATAATCCCAAATAAAAAAAGAAGAAGGCTTAAAATGCTATGGGGTGTCATGAATATATATGGAGGGGACATAAATCAAAATGCAACATGCTCCTTATTCTGAGCAAAGACCAACACTCAGTGTTGAAAATTATAGTCTTCATATTTCCTGAAACTTTATGCAAGAACATGCTGAAAGAGTAGCAGTCATTTCTCCTGATGCATGAGAAGAGTCAAATCAACAGCTGGAAAGTTTGAGTCCTCATTTTTATAGGAACATAGAGTTATAGAGTCATCTGAGTTGGAAAAGAACTTGAAGATCATTGAGTCCAACTTCAAACCTAACATGATGTCATGGCTTAAGCCTAGCTCGCAAATAAGCCCCACAGAGTCTGGGAAAGCCACTCAGTCTGGGAAATGTTTTCCAGTGTTTCACCAATCTCATAATAAAAAAAGATTTCTTCCTTATATCTAGCCTGAATCTATTCCATTTTAGTTTAAAATCTTTTACTGTTGTGCTAATAAAAACTCTTTTGCCATCTTTCTTGTAAGGCCCCCTGTAAGAGAATTAAATATTAGAGTTTATAACTTAAACTTTTTCATGAAGGACTTTTAAAACTGTCTTGCAAAAGCTGCAGAGAAGACACCCCACCCTGAAAGGGGCCCTGCCTGAGGCCTTACACTGCTCGCTGATGAAGATAAGATAAAGTAACAGCTCAGGGCTGGGGACATTCACAAAGCCTAAGCTTAGCACCTCCAAGGTGGAGACCACAGCCCCAGGGCTATCAGCTGCCAGGC
>VZRQ01002012.1:32730-58108 GCA_013397975.1 Machaerirhynchus nigripectus
GCCCCCCTCGGGGCCCCGCCCCCCGCTCCCCTCACGGCTGCGGGAGGCGATGGCGGCTTCGCTGCGCCGCGATCCCCCCAGCCCAAAGGCGCTTGGCACGACCTGCGCTCTTTTAGCCACGGAAAAATAAATGAAATGCTCTCTTGTCTCTAAGGAAAAACGATAAAATCACAGGCTTTTGCAGCCACTCTGGGTGTCGAGTCCGTAGCGTTGGCAGCAGGGCCCGGCAAAACAACAATCCCTGTCCGGCTTTCAGTAAATGTGCGTTTTTAATTCCTTTCACCATGTTCCCGTCAAATATTGTGGAGCGATACTCAGAACTGGGGTACGTGTACCATGATGCACCAATTACGACACACGATTAGTGAAAATAAGCAGTAAAAATTAATATATTTACTTACAATCTGGCACTCTATTCATCTCGCTCTCAGCTCTAAATTGTGACAGACCTGCACAAATTTCTACTCGCTGCTCTTTATTTATCTCCTGCAATTTTGGACTTGGTCTGCTGTCTCCCCTATACCAAAATAGAGTAGTAATATCATGATAAGGATGTAATAACAGGCTATGACACTGCTCCAGTCTGGAGTGCTGCATATGCATCAGTTCTGAGCACCTGGCCCAGGCAGCAAGGACTGGGATTTTAGGAGACCACTGAGGGGAAACTTGTTTGGTTTTTTAGCAGGATAACATAGATCAAGGCCATGTGGTGTGTTTTTTCACGTCAGATGGGAAGGCTGAGGTTTGCTGAGGAGCTACTCAGGCTGTTCTACCAGAAACACCGATGCCGGTCACAGTTCCCTTAATCTCCACAGACTTGGAGACTCCTCACCCTGAAGTGAGGGAAAAAATTAAAGGATTCAAAACATCACATCCCTAAAGTGAATTTTCCAACTAAAAATACAGCTAGAAAAGTAAACGAGAGCAATTTATATAAAATATAACTTTGTAGCTGCTGTTGTAGATGACAATCGCTCACCATTCCAGTCCCAAGAAAGATAGCTGCCAGGAACTGTTCGCACTCCTCTGGATGTTTTATTTGCTGATTTGTTTTCCAGACGATTATTTTTAACCATACTGCCCATGTTTGTGACACTGCAACAAAGAATGGCCATGGGAAAAGGCAAATCCTGCCTCATGGCAGTGGACAATAAATCTTCCCACCCTGGAGCTTCCCAAGGACAGCATGCACTCCGTGCCTTCAGGAGCATAAGGGAGAGCAGCACCCCCCATAAAAATCATCCCTGGCTTGTCAAAAATGACCCAGAAAAGGGCATCCTGAGCCTCAGGATGTCAGCCTTAAAACAAATGCTGAGCAGCTTTTATTTGTCTTTCAATATTTTAAGGTTTCCTCGTGATCTAATTCAAGGAAACAAAGTACGGACATATGGACACGCACACTTTGGTGATAAATTTGTATTTACTGATTCCTTGCCACCATTAAAATGTTTAACAGGAAAACCTTAAATGGAAAGCTCGAGCTGAGATATTTCCTTGGCTCCTTGTCAGAAATAAAGAGGTTTCTGAGGTATCGATCCGATGGCAGGTCCTCAGCAAAGGACCGGCGAAACCTCGCACCTACAGCTGTGCAGCCTGAGCCAGGACCATCCTCAGAGCAACACCACCTGGTTTATTGGAAAGAGGGAGCTCTTGGGATGAGCTGTGGATTTTCCTGCAAAGGAGTGGCAGGGACAGAGCCTGCGGAATCTCCCGGCAGCAGTGGGGGACATCCATCAGACTCCCTGGCACGGAAAACTGACAAGCCTCACTGAGAGGGAACTAATGAAGGCAGGATTTTCCACCACCTTCTCTAAAATCTCATCATTTCTGTGCTAGAGCCTTCTAAAAAGGCAATGCTGGTAAAGTGGCATAAAAGGCCACTCTATTAAAAAATACATTAATGTTGGCTATGTAACATTAAACCCCCCATGGGGTATCTTGCTTTCTTATTTTTGTGATTTTTCCACTGAAACTTAGCTTTTTAGGGTGCGATACAAAACGCAAGAGAAAAAGCAGAAAAAAGTACTCACGGCCACCACTGCCTGTGGAAGGTACTGCCTGAGCTTATCCACTGCCTCCCAAAGAGCGCTGGATTCCTAACGCTACTCCTGTGTTTTGGAGAGGGGAAAAACCACCCCCACAGTGAACAAATGAAATAAATCAGTGGAGTTCTTCCTTCTGCCAGCAGCTGAGGGTGCACAAACCCAGTGGGAGCTGCTCCAAGGGCACCTGACCCTCCGTGAGGGCACAAGGGAGCACCGGAGTGCTCAGGGGCACGAGGATACGGACCCTAAAACACATTTTGGGGTGCAGACACAGCATTTTTGAAGCAGATGGGAGGCAGACGTACCTGGCAGCACCCTCTGTGAAGCCTGGATTCTTTTTCCCAGTGTCTCCCCACAGGATTCATCACCCTCCTTCCCGTTGTGGCATCGATCGCCAAGGGCACGCTGCTCGTACTGTGAGGAGCAGCAGGGAACATTACAAAACCTTGATAAACTGGGAAAAAAAGCCAGAGAGAGGTCAGAGGGGAGGAAGGAGGCAAAGAGTGCTGCCAGGAGAAGGGGGATGAATCTCTGAAAATGGACTCTGTTGCCATAAGATACGTACAGCGATGGATTCCGAAAGAGAGTGACCACACCCTCACGAGGATCCCCCTGAAATGTTCCTCTCAGACACAGACACATCTTTAAGGGAATATAACATGTCCTCCTGCAGCAGCCTGGAACAACTTTAATTCCCCAAATAGCTGTTTTGGGGAGGGGGATGAACCTCAAAACCTGCCAGCCTTGCAACAGGTTTTGTTTGCAAACGCAGGCGAATCTGGAATATTTGCTTATTCCTTTTATTGAACCTGCGGGCTGATTTGATTACTTCCCTGGAAACGCATGTGCAAATCGGGTTTCCAGCCTTTTGAGGGCACTGCCTTCCGCCACGACGTCTCCAGTGACTGATGCCAACGTCTTGCTAATGCAATGTGCAGGAAGAGCCGGCGTTGGATGCCGACGCCGATGCCCAGAGCTCTGGGCCGCTCGCAGCCATAAATCCCTCCATTCCCAAATGCAAAACACTGCCGTCGGAAATGCCTCACCCTGAAAAAATGTGTTAGCAACAATTCAATCTCTCAAATTAAGCAGGCTGAGGCACAGCCATTCCTCTGCCACGCACTTACCCGCATAGAAGGATCCGATGATGGAAGACTGGGGGAGAAAAGGGCATCAAATTGAAAGGCCCCAGGGAGATGAATGGGAGATAACGGAGAGAAAAACATTTAGAGCCTGAAATTATTCCCCCTCCCAGAAAAATTTCCTTCTCGCCTCCCTGGGAAGCGCTCAAAGGAGAGCTGTGGTGCAGGCAGCTTGGAGCAGAGATAAATCTGACGGTAAGAATTCGAGCAGACAGTTAAGACTACACAAGTAAGCAAATTTATTTGAAGACAGAACAAATATTGTGGCAAACAACAATATGCAAATTCAGTTGAGAACAGGGGTAAATATCAGACTTTGTTTTCAAATTGATATAAAATATAGTCAGATTTCATTTTGTCCAAAAAGCAGCTCGCATCGGGGTGGGGGGGGTTGGAGGGGATGGCCCTGTTCATGCCATCCGAGGTGTGTGTCACCTGAAAAACCTCAGGCTTGGGAGGTGGCTTCTCTGCCAGCGGAGATGAGTGATGCTGAGAGGAGATGGAGGCACCTTTGGGATTCTAAATTTCTACCTCGATTCTCCTTAAAAGCCAAAATTTGCCACAAAGGAAGGGGCAGGTTCATCCCCTCCAAGACCCTCGGTGCCCACCTCCCTATGTTTGGATCAGTGCAGTCACGGGGATCCCGGCTGCTTTTTAGGGTTGGGCATCTTTGAAGGCACCTGCACCTCCTCTTCCTCGCTGGCTCCTGATGGATCAACCTCCCACGGCTGAAAAGCCAGCAAGGGAGCAGCTCACCTCAGATGCCAGAGGAGTGAACAGGATGAAATCCCCTCACAGAGTGAAGGTGCTGGCGGGCTGCTTTCTAGAAAAACCATCTCAAAATAAAAGCAGACATAGAAAACATTAGATTGTCAATGAGGCTTTGAAACAAATTCAAGTTTATCCTTAATTTTTCTCACGTGTGTGTGTGTGTGTGACTTCATACAAACAGACAAGAAAGACGTGGTGAACTTCAAGCTCTGGACAGGCATGTGGTCAGTTAGCATCCGCAGAAGCACCATCGGATACGGGGGAGTTAGCACCAGAGAGTTTGGAGGACCTAACTGAGCACATGCGTCCTTTAGGAAACGTGGGGACGGCGTGGGAATGGGCAGTGGGGAGACATGGAACAGTCCATTAGAAACAATACAAGGCAATTCATGAGTTTTCATACAGTACAATACAGTCACTGATCAATTAACCCTTTCAGTACAGTACATGACAAGTAACACTTTGCACCCTGTTAGCACTAGGAAAGGAGGGTTTGGGCTGGAGAGGGGTGGCTGGTGGGCTATCCCTTCTGCCACTGGATTTCAGGGACTGTGGGCTGCTTCGGCTGTTTTCCCACCCCATCTCGGACAGCCCGACCCCAGCCTGGCTCCTGGGGGGATGCACTGGTGGAGCGCAATGCCACCAGTCCATCCACCCACAGCGAGGTCTGCGCCCAAATCACAGAATCCTAGAATCCCGGAATGGAAGGGACCTTACAGATCATCTAATTCCACTCTCCCTGCCATGGCCATGGGCAGGGACACCTTTCACCAGACCAAGTTGCAAAATTGTCCTGGTTTGGCCATGGGGATGGGAGAGCCACCCCGCTCTGCCCTGTGCCAGCCACTGACCTGATGAGAAAGCATCCAATTTAAATTCCACCTGGCCGATTCTGGTGCTGAAACACGCAGAGAAGGGTTCAGAGGCTGCGTTTAGATGGCCTCAAGCCAAACCTGCTGCTTCCCTCAGGCGTAGTGAGAACAGGGTCCATTGGAAAAGTGCTAAATTACAGTACATTGGCATTTCCATATGTCAACTATTGAACAGCAAAACAGATTGTTTGAAAACAGAATCAGTATCGTACAGTAAGTTCACACTTAATTCTTCACCGTTTCTACACTTGTAACACATGCATTTTATTTCCATTAGTTTAATGCCAGTAGGACCAACATCCTCCAGAACAATGACCTAACATTAAACAAAACTTCCTAAGGAAAATATTAAGCATCACATAAAGTTTCAGGAAAAACCTGTTAATTAGCATCACAAGGTACTCAGATTCACATTTAGGAGTTTTCATGCCATGACTTTGAAACACCTTTTGGTTAATATCCTGGGGGGCAGGGGGAAACAAACCCAAAGAAACCAGACCAACCAACCAAAAAAAAAAAAAAAAAAACCTTTTAAAAAGGAATGTTTTGGTAAATAATATATTTCTCTATGTGTATACACACCCAGGGAGACAAGCACGAACACGCGGGCTGGTGCATGGGTGTGTGCACAATTTTGTTTCGATAAACTTGACTCATTTAAAGGGCATTTTCATGGGTCCAAAAAGACTTTCAAGGAAACGAACTCTAAACTACTGAAGCAAATTAAAAAGTCTTTCTTGGAGGAACAGAAAAGGTTGGTAAAACATCGCCTGTGTGCTGTTACAATGCGCTTTCCATGACCTATCTGAAAACCCGAAAAACTAAAAATCCTTTTTTCCACCTAAAAGGCCCTTCCAAAGCCAGGGGTGCTGTGCTAGGAGTTGAATTCAGGCCTCAAGTGTGACGGGCACCTTAATTCTACCTTCCCAAAGGATGAGATGCCATCTCCAAGGGGCAAAAAACTACACCTGAGGGGGAAAAATAAGACAAAAAGACCTGTTCCACATTCCCCTTTCTCCCAAGCCTAATTTCCATGGACTCAATGAGACTGGTGGGCTCGCTGCAGGGGGGGAGATTTTCCAAATGGTTTGCCTTTATCCTGGTGAGGGTGAGCAGGACGTGGGCTCCGAGTCACCGAGGTACTTTCTGAAGAGGCTGTTCCCTCAGCCACTATAATTTTGGGGGCTCACATGGAGCAGCAGCATCGCCCGGTGCTATTTCTTTAAAGCTAAATTTGCAGGGATAATGGGGGGGGCAGGGTGGGAAGAAAAGAAACCAAACCAACCCAAAATGTGGATTCTATTTCTATTTTTACATCCAGTGATAGAGGGTGTAAGAGCATAATACTTGGGGTTACTCAAGATTTGGGGTTTTTAACCATCTTCAGTACCCACTGAATGTCCAAGCCCCTGAAGGTCTGTTGAAGAAGGAACCCAAGAACACCAGCCACTAAAATTGGAGTTGTTTAGGAAAACTCCATCTGCTGCAACAAGGAAACCCAATACACCCATTTCTTTTTGTTGCTGAAGGTTATTTCCATGATGGCCTCTTGCTAGCAGTGAAGGAGAAGACCTAATTCCCTTCTCTGCATTCACACTGATCATGCTGTGCTGGCAGGGTTTATCCATCAAGTGTCACCGGGGAGAAACTCCCATCACAGAGGACTGCCAGAGAAAGATTTGGATTGACTGTGGGCTCATCAAGGATGATGAGCAGCAGTCCCAAGTGCGGATACCCCAGCGTGAAGGAAATGCAGGGCTCTCATGCCCACCATGATTTATTTGCTGCTGTGGAAGACCCACAAGGGCTTTTAAAGAAGCAGAACACCACCAGTTGGTTGAGAGTGGGTGGTTTGGGACATCAGAATCCAGATTATTCAGCATCCCAGGGATCACCATCCCATTTAGAATCCTAGAGATTTCTGACTATGTTTCCTACTAACTCTACCCTGCTGCTTTCTTGCTGGCAAGGGCGCTCTGATCCCTGGCCTTCCATACGGAAATACCACAGGAATTTAACAGGAACAGCAATGCACATCTGAACTGCCTCTGAGCACGAGAGCTGATCAGCTCCTAACAACGCTTTCCAAATTCAGCAGCAAAACCCAGGGTTATTATGCTCCATCTTGTAAATCATCTGTAAATCTTTTTTTACTTAAAAATACCTTTTACAGTTGAAGCCCACGACCAATCCCAACAGCACTTCCAGTGCAGGCACAATGATGGCTTTTATTGCAGTGGCTTGAGCGCAGCCTTTATTGGTACCAGGATCTCAGACTGGGTTGAACTGGGCTGTCCCACGGACTCGCCGGGGTCTTGCACCAGACACAAGAGCATCTGTCCTACGCCTCTCACTCCGCTCAGGTCCAGGTGTCAAGGAGATGATTTTGCAGCATCCCGATCCCTTTTGAGACTTCTCAAAGTCTCAAAGACTGTATCTTTGGTGTTTATAAAAGCCATGCGCTCGGGTCTGTGGGCGACCTCCAAGTCTACAACAACCACGTCTGCCTGGACGTCAGTGATTTAGGTGTTGGTTCTGTCGTGTACAATAAGCTCGGATGGGTTAAATTCCCTACTATCAAGTCGCTAATGGATATGTAATGGAAATCAGGCACCAGACAGTGGTCCAACACACCTCAAAATTTTCTTCTGATGGCCTCTATGTGATTAACACTGCGCTTAGGAGGGTAAATAGATGGGGAAAAGAAGAGAGTTCAAAACTCAGTGCTAACAGTACGTACAAAAGTGCAGTGCTCAGTTTAGTCCGAAACAAAGTGACTACTAGTACTTAAAGTGCTAGTCCCAATGTCGGTTTGGTTCAGTGTCCGAAACACAGGGGGAACACAGGGAGGGTATCCCGAGGGGAAATTAAAAACAGACAGCACTGCAACTGCACATGCCACACCAAAAGTGCTTCAAATCACACCACTGCGGAGGGACGCGCAACGCCACGGCTCAGCTTGTGAACACACACGAGCAAACGACTGACACCTTTTAGGTTACTATAAACAACAGCTCCATTAACTCCATCACTACGAACCCGTTCGGGAAGCAAGTGGTCACAGCCCACGGAAAACAAAAGACAACCCCACTCCAAAACCAAGAGCCTTTCGGAACACTGATGAGTCTTTGCAACTAGGATACTCAAAGTCTAGCGAAAGCAGCCTTGCCCAGTGTCTGCAACAAGCTTGGCCGATGCTTATCATGCACTTTACAGAGGCAGACTGCCTCCTCTTACACGCTAACTTACAGCTTAGCCTATTTACCTATTTATTTGTGGTCTGCTTTGTTAATTGTAGCTTTCTGACCATGCATTAAGCTGGCTTGTTTCTCTTAACCACCCTACCAGTCAAAGGACAATGTATGCAAGGACAAGACGACCAAGGCAGTCTGGTAAACACTGATCTTATTAACGGCCCGGCTTCATTTTCATGAAGAAAAAAGCTCCAGAGAAGGACTTTGGATCAGCACGCTCCTGGAAAGAAGCTAGGAAAGGAGGATTCATCCCAACAGATGACAGGCACTCCCTTTTCTCTCTGTAAACACACACTTCCCACCAACTGCCCCATCACCCAGCCCCACCTTTACACTCGTGCTAGAAAAGCAATGGCTCCACTTGCTGGAAACGGTGCAGGAAATCTCCCTGCTAACCACTGTGCTGGTCCCAGTCCTCACCCTGGGCTGGAAGTGTCTCCTTGTAAGCTGGCACATGCTCCAGCAGTGCCCTCCCATCCCCTTACCTCAGGAGCTCAGCACTCGCAAAAATAAGGTGTTTTCTCCCAAAACAAATGTGCCAAATGAGAAAGGGGGAAAGCAGAACCTTCAGTTCTCACTGTGTTTCAGCAGGCACCCCAAAATAAGCTCACAGAACAGCAAAGTGCCTCCCCAGGCCCTGCATGCATTGCCACCAACTCTCCCAAGCATTGTACAAGGCAACATCTGGCTGTGCAACATCTGGTGTGTCCAAGGTGGGTGTGGATCTCTTTCACGGAGAAAGCTCTTTTTAAGTCAAAAGTATTGACTTGCTGGAGCTGGCAGGATATGTTATGGATGCTGCAGGTACAGCTGCAGACGTGTTCCTCATCAGAGACCAAGCACCAGGGAGATGGTTTTCCAGAGGCAGGGAACACTAATATCCCAGGGGTAAAAACAGAGCTACAAACTCCGGTCACTTATTTCCATTACTGCCAGAAAGAGTTGGATTTCACATGCAAGGTCATGCATACAGGGGATATGGATGTAGATCCACCTTTGCAGGCATACAGCTGGAAAGAAAGGAGCCTGGAAAAGATGTGGGAGCTGGAGAAGTGCAGTGTGAGATTGGCAGTGCCCCACAGCGAGGGGGGCAGTGAGGTGCACAGTGGGGAAATATGGCCATCCAGTCCACCATCCAGACAAGAAACTGCTGGAATGATACATCCAGCCTTGCTGCCAAAGGAACAAGGTCTGGGGAATGTACACAAGCACATGGATGTGGCCATGATCCTGCCACCCAGCAAGGAACAAGTCCATCACGGGGGGAGAGTGTGCCAGCTTGCACACTTTCCCTAGGTGATGCTGGAGTCTTGTGGGATTAAAAGCAATCACCGAGCAAGAGATGGGGAAAGAAGCATCTTCCAGGAATGTATTCAAGCCTGATCTTGCAAGACTGGCACATCTCACCATGTGCCATATGTAGGCACTAGGCTCACATTTGGTTTAAGTAGCACTGACCTCAATGTTGAGACCAAACCCAAACACTGTAGGTGTGGACAATTACCAGACTGAAAACTCCCGTGCCAAAATGACTCCTTTTCCATGTCTTTTTATAACATGTTCTTTCCTGTCTTCCGATTGAAAGGATTTTTGGCAGATGATTTGGAAGTGGATAATAAATCTAATGCTAGGACACCGCGTCCAATTGCACAGTAATTTCCTGCACGGCTCTCGCAAGGAAGTTTACAGGTCGTGCTGCATTTTTGCTGCTTTAGTTTGTCCTATGGATACACCGTTGCCCACGTGTGACACTCCTTACAATTCTGCCTCCACCTGGACTGGCAGCTCTGTTAAATTTTTAAAAAGAAAAGCTGTTACAGGTTTTTTAGGAGAAAAAGCTGTCTGCTTGCCCGTGACTTCACCTCTAACCCAAGCTCTGGAATTTAAAGGCACTTATAAAATCCTGCTCTGGCCGCTGTGCTAGATTTTCACCTAAATATCCTCGGCGACTTTTCCAGCCTCCAAAAAACAACTGAGTTGAAAGTTTATTAGGAGCGATGATTTATTTTTGGAGGCGGAGGCTTTTGCTGCGTTGGAGCCTGCAGATATCCATGCGCTGGTTTTCAGTGGTGAATCAAGTGATTCCCAGACACAGCCTTTTTGCAAGGAAAACGCCATCCCAGACTGCTCAGTACCAGAGGCACTACAGTGCAAACTGAAGATGCGGGGCCATTTTTAATTCTATGCTAATTATCGCAATAAAAACCAGATCCTGCAGCGGAAGACCCATTCTGGGAAGAAATAATCATCCATCTTTCGTAGCTGTAGCCATGCTGCTCGAGAAGAAGCTTATTTACAAAATGGCAAAATGGCAATCTCCAGCAAAAAGCTGTTATCGTTGCCTGACAAAGCCCTATATTCTGATACCTTCTGGGGGGCTCTGTCTGGGAAATTCCTCTTTGAAACCAAACACTATAAACCTCAAATATGGAAAAGCCCCATCCTGTTCAACAAAAACCAGCTGCAGGGCTAATGCAACCCACCGTGCCACAGAAATGATGCTCGGAGATCCCTGCTTTGAAATCCCTGCTTTCGGTTTAGAGCAGGAAAATCATATGACCTCTAAATTATTTATATGTGAAAAGATGCTTTTAATAAAAGCATCAATGGTGTGTAAACAAAAATGGAATTCCTCAAGCAGACTTTCCACATTTTGTATGGTTACTTAAACGTGGATGAGAAACATCCTTTTTCCCCCTTGGACAAAAACATCCATCGTGCAGGATGGCATGAAAATGCCCTTTTTTAGTATGCAGGAAACACAAAAAGCCAAATAAAGCCATGAACCTGCAGAGTGGTTGTGAAAGGGATGAAGAAAACCCAACCAAGCAGCAGGATTGCAATCTGTTCCCGCTCCCCCCACATAGCGCCGCGGTCCCTGAAGAGGCTCTCACACCAGATTGCACTGCCAGACAATCTTACGGAGACGGGAACCTGCACTTGGGTCTCCGCCAAGCAAGACCCCCAGCGCCTCTTTCCTTGACTGTCAAGGCACAATCTTCCTCCAAGAGTCGCTTGTACCCGGGGATGCTACCACTCATGGAAAGGGCTCTGCTCCACCTTCTCCATCTCTCCTCACTGGGTATCCATGAGGCCTACATCCAGTATTCCCAGGCACGTTCCTGGGGAGCAGCAGAACAGCTCCGATACATCGCCCCGCTGTAATGATGGAGCCTGAAGACGGGAACATTGGACCACAGGGACAGCATGTTGAAAGCAAAACATTTTATTACCATCGGTTAAGCTTCATAATGCACGCTTATGAGTAAGAGAGAGGTTATATGGAGATCACTTTGCTCCCTACCAACTGCAGCTTCTGGGATTAAATGCAGCAGCTGTTGAGCGGAGCGGAACGGGACCAGCAGAAAGAAAAGGAGAATAAAATACATTTGAAATGGCGGGGGGTAGCTTGGCAGAAAACAGGCCCCTGCCTTGAAATTCAATGAGAAAGGTTTTTTTTTTTACTGCTGTACCAAAAGCCACAGCGTCCTGGACAACAGCTGGTGACCAAGCGCTGCTCTGGAAACGCACCCCTCTAACTCAATACCCACCTCAGCAACCACCACCTGGTATGGGCAGTGCAGCTCCGGCACAGTGCGGGAATGTTGGAGGGGAACGCTTTTCCTTGGGGCCACAACACCTCTACAATCAATGGATCAAGCCCAGGATGCTGCAAAAACAGGAGCTCCTGACTAATCACACCCCCACAGGTGTCTATGGGAAATTTTGGTGGCCATGGAGGCAGAAGGGTGGATGACAAGGGGGATCTATCCTGAATTCTGGATGGTTGGCTACCTCAGCGACAGCGCCCTGCAAGGCTTGCCTGGGGTTGGCTCAGATGTGCGATTTTTGGTTTGTTTTCTGTCCATTTCCATGCAATGTTTTTGACAGTAAATGCCAGCCTGAGATGGTTTCTAAAGAACACAAGTTTCTTCCAGCAGAAATTGCCCCTTCAATCTAAGATCAAAAATCCAGTTATCTTTCCTAGAGGTCAGAGGCCACAAAAAAGCTATTTTGGACCATCGGCTGAAGAGTCAGTAACACACTTTACCAGCACCAGCTTTTTTAGCCCAAATCAGTTTACCTTCCAGCCAATCTTCCACAAGCAGCTTCAAATTGTATCAAACCCTATCCAGAGGAACACTCTGCTTTCCCCTTTCCCGATATTACCGCTCTCATTTCACAATAGTTTCTGCATTCAAACAATTCAAAGGAGAAAATGCCTCTGATAGTGAAAGAGGACTCCAGTTATTGCTAGCACAAAGCTACCAATTTTTCTTCTAGCAAACAAACTGCTTGGCTAGAAAGGTGGGAAGCTCTTGGAAGACTGAGAGTCTGGAGGAGGCTGGTTTTTAGGCTGAGGCAAGTGAAAAATCCCCATATTGTGGCCTCTTGCTTGTTTTGTTTTGCACAGCATCTTCAGCCTCACTGAGAGGAAGAAGCCGGCAAGGGTTTTGAATAACGAGAGAGAGCACCTCAAGGGCTATTGCAACAGCTCAAGGGCTGCGGTGGGGAGGAGGAGGGTGAACTTCCCTCTGTGGAGCGCCTGAGGAGGGAGGTTTAGGGAGGTTATCCCAGCTTTAGAAGATGTCTCCTAAGAGCGGGAAAGAGGTGTGAAAAGCAACAGGTTAAACTGCAGCTTGATGCTGCAGGCAGGAGTTAAGTGGACACCACCTCCGCCTCGTGCTCTGGACTGGAGGTTTTCTTGGGGTTTCACACATATCAGCACAAAGCACACACTGCCAAACAGACAGTTTTAAGCTGTTTCTAAAAGAAAAGTCTCTGTAATATGCCTTCACCAAGGTAACCCACAGAAAAAAAGCTGGCAGCATCCATGAAAATGTTCATCAGGCGACTCCAGCACCTCCCTCTTCTTTTTTTTTATTTCTTTTTTTTTTAATAAGACAGCTAGAAGGAACTTATCAGTGGTTAGCTCAAAGGGTTACCCCTGGCAGCGCTGAGGGATGCCTGTGCTGACATCAGCAATAAATGCTGCTATGGAGAGGGGGCCGGAATGCAGCAGGATTACGTGCACACCGCATGCTGGCACACGCTGATCCCAGGACAGACATGTCTGTAAGCTCTCCAGAACGGATGCACCAGGCGAGAGGTGAAAGTCCCACGAGGCAGAAAAGGAAGGATGAAAGAGTTGGGCTCCTGTGGTATCCAGGATAAAGCTGTTGACACCTTCCCTCTGAGTTATAATGGGATACAAGATACCTGTGGGTGGGGGTCCCTAGCCTAGCTCAGGTCTCTGCTGCCACTTTGACCTAGGTGCCACGGGCAGGCTCTGGTGGTCCCTGGTCCTGGTGTCTCCCACTGCATCAACTGGAGTCAGTACAGGACTGTAAGAGAGTAGACAGGACCTTGGCAGAGGCACAGCTCTTATCTCCACATCTTCACACCCGCTTTGCTGTGGGCATGTTCATCCCACGTGCCTGAATTTACTAACCCACATCAAACCCCTGGGTCGATTCCTAAAGTGATTTGGAAGCATTTGCTGTTACACATGCAGAGAAAAGTGACTCTAATTACTCTGCACCCCATTTAAATGTCCTGGGGAGAATGAAATCCTGGCACTGCTCAAAGAAACTGAATTGAGGTTACACATAACAAAGGATCCAGGCATGCCATTGAGCTGTGGTGGGAAGGAAGAGCCTGGGCTCGGAGCAGCACTTGCAGCAGATGCAGCAAAGCTCATCCCTGGGGAAGCTGTCAGACATTGCCTACAAGCGAGATGGTGCGCACCGGCTGCTCGGAGGAAGCAGTGAGTCTGCCATCAGCACAGGATCAAATCTGCCCCAGGTAACTGGTTCATGCAACCCTACTTGACATGGGAGCCAGCCCTGAGGGAATGACTGACTGCATGGTTAAATAACCCCCGCTTTGCTGCAGCTTCACCCCAAGAATCTGCTCCAGCCTAGAGGTAACATCTGCCAGAACCCCACCACCCATGCAACGGCTGCAGAAGCACATGAGAGCTGCAGAACAGGATCCCTGGAATGGTTAAGGCCAAAACACACCAGAACAGACAGAGCAAAATGACTGTCTGGGAAAATATAACCAGCTCCACATCTTTTTTCCTACACTGGCTGCAGCAGTTAGCAAACGCACGGGGAGGGAGGGAACCAAGGCACATTCGGGCTTTGCACAACATTTCCAGAGGGATTCATAACGAAAGCTTAAGAAAAGGGTGCTGAATTTCTAAGGAAAAAAGAGATTTAGGGCCCTCAAGCCAGGTCATGCACAAGGCATGAACTTGGTGATCCAAGGGGGAAAAGGAACAACACAAGCAGGACCAGGCCCTGCCGGCAAAGTGAGAGGAGAATGTCCCTATGCACTGAGCCATATAAACACCTACAGGGATTGCTGCCTGTGCTGCTTTAGTGACCTTGATGTTTTGCAAACAGATGGAGCAAGAAATAAAATGCCAGCTTAAAGGATGCGCTCTGAGGTAAGAGGCACAGAAGTTAGGTTCACCTTGTGAAACACGGTGCTTATTCTCAGCTTATAGGTAAATATTTCAGCCAAAAAACTCTTTCCCTAATTTTACCAGGATAGGGGGGATTGTTAAAAATACTTAAATTAAAAAACCTCATCACTTACTACAGGGATGAGCACATTGACTGAGTTGTTGAATCTAGGATAAATCCGACTGTCAAGAACTAGATCAAACCCTTGCCCTCTGTCCTTGGCTGTCAGTAGCCGCTGTTCATCCCTGCTGTGACATCTACCTGGGAAAAACACTTTTAGAAGTGCCACCAGCACAACGCTCCACTTTTCAAACACTTTGCCATGTTTATTGGGAGTCTTGGGAAAGGGACTGTCCTTGGAGACAGCTCAGTTCCCTCACAAACTCCTGTTCTAGGCAGCTCTATAGAGACCTCAGGAGTGTTCAAACACCTAGAAGGAAAGAAAAAGCAGCTATTGTGAAGACAACCCAAACAGAAACACATCTGCTGACAGCACACTGAGGTGCATTTACTCCGGAGCACTGCTCCATCACCTCTCTCCCAAAACCTAAGGTCTCTGGCCTTAGATTCCCCCTGCCGGCTTCCTGGGGGAGAGAAAGACTCTTCCTTTTACATCAGGTACTTCCCAACCAGGCAGCAGCACAGCAACCTCCTCCATGCCCAAAGCAAAAATGACAATTTGCAATACAGCAACAGGTCCAGGGGGAACTTCCAGAGACAAAACAGCTCCTGTTCAACACCAGCTGCCAAGGGAGGCGGTGGGAGTGATGCCAACGCCAGGCTCAGCTCCCTGTGAGCCCTGAGGTTTGCTCTCGTGCTGCAAAGCCGTTGGGGTCCGCTGCTGCCAGCACAAGACGTGCTCCAGCTCACCCTTTAACATGGAACAGCAGGGATAATTAATTTATGTTAAAAATACCAGGGCTGCATTGGCACATCCAGCCTTTTCCCTAAGAAGAAGAGGGAGGAAATTGCTGCCTGACACATGTTGGTCATATGCCTAAGTGCCCTTCTGGAAGGTGCCAGAATGAATATACGTGTCGAGTAGGGATGGTGTGAGACAGGAGGAGCTTGTCTCTGGTTAGACCTACACAAAACTCTCACATCTCCTCGCACTAAAAATGTTACTGAGGGGAAGTTCATGCCAGTATTTCTGTGACTTTTCATATTATGAGAACACACAATCCTGGGAGATTTAGGAACATAAGGGAAAACCTGTATTTCCAAACATGCTTGCACAGGGAGCTTATATTGTCACTTGATGCTTTCCTTACATTTGTGTTTGAACAGACTCATCAGAAAGCAACGAGAACACAACCAGGGCTAAAAATTACCCTTGGTGGAAGGTTTTGTATTTCCTTTGGAAAGGATGCAGAAGAGACCTGACAACAGCCTTTAATTATGTGTAAGAGCTGCAGCAGGGAAGATACCAAATTGTTTTTATAACTCCTCTGGAGAGCATGGCCTGTAAGGCAAAAAGCAATAGAATTAGATGGAAGCTAGGGACACGTGGACTGGACAGCAGGAGACGTATCAGAGAGGTAGCAGGGCGAAATAGCTTAGGGAGGGAAGCTGGGCATGTCCAGCATGGGAGATTTGAAAGAGCAGATTTTTTCCAGGTTGTTCAACTTGGAAAAATATGGATGCTTTTTGCTCTGTACCTGGCCCTGAAACGCAGCATTAGAGGCACCCTTGCACTTGCAAATTCAAGTTTAGAGTCAGGTAGATTCCAAATCTTTCAAACACTACATTTCATCCCAAATTTCTCCCTGTCTCGCTTTCAGATATCATCCATATTGATCAGTATCAGATCATCACAAGAACTCTCGCAACCCTTTGAGGTAGGGAGGTATCATCCACCCCCTTTTAGCTGTGGAGAACACAGGCACAGGCAGGATAAAGCCAAAGTGATCCCATCTCCATTATCAGGAGGCCCAGCTCCACACACTGACAGCTTTCCCAGAGTCCAGGCAATTACTCCAGCACTTCACTGGTTCAAAGCACAGCTTTCAACAGCTGTTGACACCGACCCCTGCCGCACCTCAGACCTCAGAGTGCCGGGCCCAGGAAAGCAAAGGCAGTACAAGTGGTGATCATCCGCAGAGTTTTGTTAGAAACTACACAAACCCCTTTGCAAAGACAGGCACGAGACTGCTTCTTGAAAGCCACGTTCTTTCCCCTCTGATCCTCTCCAGCCTTCACTGACACCTTTCCTTTGCAATGGAAAAGAGCAGCTACCCCGTTGATAACACACAACACTCCATCACTCATTCCTGCAGCAGGAGGCAGCCAATGCAGCATGCGGAGCAAGGCTCCGATGAAAAGCACATGCGAGCATCCATAAATTGAGATGGCATCAGCAAACCTTACAGGCCACCAGCACTTGTGTGCTCCTCTAAGCTTCTGCAGGTACTCCTGGGCAAGCCTCCCAGCTCAGCAAGAGCTAAGGCACGTGAGTCTCAAAGAGCGAGCTGTAAAAGCAGTAACTCCACCCATCAGACACACATGGCCCCGGTGGGTTTGCTGGCAAGATTAGGCACTTGCAGAGCGTGTTACTGTTCCCAAAGAGGAATGAGAACCAGCCCTAAAGAACCACTCTGGTCCCTGAGTGGAGCATTAGGATCCAGGCTCTCTGTCTCCTTCCCCAGCTCTGTGGGACTCCAGTGCTGAAGGTGCCGCCTATTCCTCCTACTACAGATAAAACCATCATTGTGCTCTATGATTCCCTAGAGCACGCATCTTGTCCTCGCTTCCCTCCGCCCCCTCCTGCCTTTTCGTTCCTCTGCCTTGGTGGGAAGCACTTATCTCTGCTCTTACTCCCCCTCTCCCTCTGCATTGTGCCAACAACATGTGCTCCCAACAAGGACCAGATGGGAATACTTGTAAGAGACCGGGGTTAACCCGTGTCTTTTATCCCACATACTCTCTGCTGTTTTGAAATGCAGATTCTATTGCACGCGATTTGCAGTGTAAAGATTTAAGGTTAGTAGTAGAGTATATTGATATTGCTTGTGAAACCCATCTTGCTCCTATTGCACACTGAACGTCTCCGATATGGAAAATGGGAAAGACGACAGATAGCGTTTCGGTATCTCAAAGGGAAGGACCTATTGGAAACAGGGGGGAAATGAGTTATCTGTAATACGACCGTGCATATATATCTCTGATATTCCTCTCTCCCTTGCCTCTGCGTTCATTTGCGCCCACACATGAATTCACAGATGTTGTGCCAGCGCGGTGCCGAGCAGGGCTGTGGGCATGGAGCCTCGGCTTTCGCCGGCTGCCAGCAGCCGCCACTGAGGGCCATCTTGGCCTCCAATTAATCTCTGCACAGCAAATGATCACGACGAAGAACAGACGCAAACTCCTGCCTGCAGGATGGATTTCCCCCACTGCGGTCAAGAAATCCATCCGACTGTCTGCGTGTCCAACCAATAACTCCAGGGCAGGAGCCGCTATCCCATCCTGTTTAATACTGGTATGCTGGATGGGTCTGAAACCCCTAAAAGACAGAATATGCCTTTTTAAGTTTCTACTCTGTGCAGAGCTAGCAATTTCCATGTGCCACTCCAAGCATTTCAACGCAGCCTAGCAATTAAGAAGATGAATTAGCAAGTCGCTAATGACTGTTTTATTGGGGGGGCAGCCAGGCCCCTTGAGGCTAGGCCAGTAGGAACACAACCCTGTTCACCACACATGAGGAGCCAGCAGGCACCTGCACCTTTCCAGAAGTTGGCGTACACGAGAGAGCCCCGAGGCTGCAGGCTCAGGTTCCGCGTGATGCCTCCCTCCGCATGGGGAAGGAGCGATCTAATTACATCCATCACAGAAATGCCAAAACGACATCCGGCTTATAAAACCTCAATTTATGCTTTGACATTTCTGGAAAACCAATTTTTAATCCATGTCATCTATCAGGAGTTCTTGATATTTTACTTCACCTCGATGCTTTAGAATACTGTTGCCTTTATTGAGGTGCAGGTGGGGAACTGAACACAGGCTGACAAAATATTAGGAAGAAAAATTGGTGTCAGCCCATGAAAGCTTCTGCAGGTTTTGAAGAAACAGAACAGCAAAATATCTGGCTTTAGCTTTTTCCAAATCCCCCAAAATCCAGAAGCACCTTGTTCCCTGGCCAGGGCTTTTTTTCCTGTGGTTGTGACAGGATGCGGCCATTTTTCGGCAAGACCAGATCACCCCAAACAATACATTTTGGCAAAGGCTGTGAGGTGACAGCCACACTTGGGTATAGCTTATAGTGCAGCCTTTAATTCCACTCTTTCTTGAACAAACTCTTAATTTCAAACACAACCTTTACTTGAAAGGAATGGAAGGGTAGGAGGGGAAAGGTGAATTTTAAACATCACAATATGTTAAGTCATTAAAAATAAAGGGCAACTTAATTTTGGAGTCAGCAGCATAGAAAATTAAACAGAAGGTCTAATTTTCTTCAAGAATTTTTTCATAAATCCTATATATCTAGTGTATGTACAACAAAAAACAGGAACGCCATGGAACTGAAAATGCTTATTAAGTCATTTTTGACCTGGTGCAAAATCTGCCCAATAAAAATACACAATAATAAACTCCTTTCTACTATAAAAATTACTAGAATTGGATAACAGGACTGCAAGTCACGCAAGCAGAACGCTTCCTAACCACCACCAACTCCCTTCCCTGGGAGTTTAGGTCACTTCAATAGGCCATAGGGGGAAAAAATGATGCAATTATCAGACTAGGACATCTGTAGCTGAAAAAAAAAAATGTGCTGACATTGATTTTGGTAATTGCTTGGAGGTTCTTTTTTGTATAAAGGACAGGATTTTAGTACTTCTGCTTGGGATTTTACGAACATGGCAGAATAGATTTGCAGAGCCAGGGGTTGTAAAATGGCATGGAGACATGACGTGGCCGGCAGCTGCCTCTTCTTTACAGCTCTCACCTCACCTCAACGACACCTCCAAGGAAGAGCTTTACCTTCTTTTAACTATGTTTTCCCTTGCAGCCTTGCTGAAAACCTATGGAATTCTTACCAGGGCTGCGGCCAAGAGCTCGCACACAGCTCTGGGTGGAGTAACATGTTTATCCAGGCCAGTGGTGGGAGCAGATGTCCCCTCCTCAGACTGCACTTCAGATAAATAAGGTTATTTCGCTACGAGCTACTACAGGCTACAATATAGTCACATAAATATATTAATGCCTATACGTGGATATGAATTGGTATATATTGGATACAGATAAGAAACACTTACGACGACGAGTAGATACCAATAACCACTGCAGCTTCTCGCTGGGTAAAGTCCATCGTCCATTCAGGCTCCACGTGAGGAACCTGCAAGGGAGGGTTTCACCATCCCCCTGCAGCGCCCAGCGGGTCGCCCTCTCCACACCAGTGCAAAACGCTTCCCAACCCTTCCATAGCTCTGTACTTTACCAGGAAAGCCAGCTCCATGGGCCGGACTCAACACAACATCCCCCCAGCTGCAAGGCAGGGGAAGCCCCCGCAGCCCCTTCCACCCGGGATAAGCTTTCCAGGGACCACTCCACCTTTTCCGCCAGCGGCGGGGAAAGCCAGCTACAAGGCAGGTGCTGGACTTAGCTTTGTCAAGACTACAAGCACAAAGCTCGGTTTTAAGTCTCAACAGGATTACAGTGGGGTCCAGTTTGCAGAAGGGGCAAGGAGCCACTGCGACAGAGGAGCTGAAGACGCTCAGCAGCTCTGCACATTGGAATTTAAAAAACCAAATCATCATCCCACTCTTGGTGGTTTGAGAGGATCCTCAATACAGCGCCTGTCCTCCTCTAACATACGAGCAGAGCTGGACCAAGCAGGATCAACAGGTCTCTAACAGACACGTGCATGCAGGAGACGGCTTCTCTCAGCATTAGACTACGTTACCAAAGCATCCCCTTACCGGAGCGAGAGCAGAAATGTGCTCCTAATATTATTTACACAATATAAAGTGCATTAGGATTTAATAATTCAACTGACAGACTTTCTGCCGGGACCATACAATTTTGAAACAGAGGTGAGGGCTTGAATAGGAAATTCTCTCATGAGAAAAAGAGGTTCAGACCGGTGCTCTTCACCCTGTCCTCCTAAGGATTGTTTTTGGCCGTTCTTTCTAGTGCAAATAAGCTTGTGTTTTCTCAAGTTTAAGGGACATGGCAGTTTCGGGGCGTCAGGAACAAACATTTAAAACGCATCCGGGATTCAGTGTTCCCGAGCATCTTGCTGGGCCCTTCTGGGTGCCAGCAGCCCACATGGTCACTGCTCTGGGAAGCTGAAGACGCACTGCCAAAAATACAAAGGAACCCGTTTCCGAATCTCACCGTTCAAGTCTTGCATTGCTACACTCCGAGTGCATCCCTACTACCCTCCAACCCAACATCTGCTTCCCATCGCATGGAAACCTGTTATCCGCCAACCCAACATCTGCGAACACCAGTGTTTTCCACGGCAATGGAAACCCATAGCCACTGGTCTACCCATGAGTGATCGGCAGTGAACGTGAAGATCCCGATCCAGGTTTGGATACTAAGGTGCACCCCGTGCCAGGGAAGTAAATGCATTAGCGGATCCTATGGGATACCTGCGTGCCAGAACCGAGGTCGACCCGGTAGCCAGCATTCGTTGGATTCCTGGGTGATATTTACAACAAACTAATGGCATTGGAAGGCCAATTAATTAACAAAAGATAAAGGGTTTTTTTAAAAAATGGGCAGCAATAAGAAAAGCCATTTTGCATCCTTTTTTCCTTTTAAAACGGTGAAGAAAACATCCCTTTCCAATCACGAGCAATTTCCTCACCAACACTACAGGAACACAGGGAAGGCATGAGCACTTACAACACACGTGGCCACTCAGGCTAGTTCCAACCGAGGAGCTTTTACGATCCCTTGAGGCAAAGGCGGGCAGGGATGGGAGATGCCGAGCTTGCAGGGGAGGAACGCCACATAGAAACGGGAAGGAGAGCGTAAAAAGTTCGTACATTCATAGCTCCGGTTTGTTGGACTAGAAGTGAATTTTTTACCTCAGGCACTGTGACGGGCAGCAGCAGTCAGCGATACGCTAACGTACGCATCAACGACTCATTCACTAAATTCTGGTTTCACACCGTAACAAGATGTAGAGTTCTTTTAATGTGGGTTTTTGTGGTTTTTTTTTTTAATTGACCTGTTAAAACCATTGGGACCACAGCCCTAAGAACGACGATGAACCAGTACCCCGCACAACTCCTGCTGATTCATCACGGTCCACTGGCTGTTCGAGTGATGGAGCAAAAACTTCTCTTCCAGGTTTGAACAGGGACCTGAAAGAGCAACCTATGGAGAAAGGGATGGGAGTTTTTGACACTAAGCCAAAGGCTTGGTTGCTGTAACTGCTATATGTGGTTTTAAAGGGGGAATCACCTAAAACAGTGAAATTAATTTTCTTACTTCTTGTCACAACCGTAACATTTTCCTAAAGGTTCTTTGGTGACTTTGGTGCAAGCTGTTATATTTTTTCTTTTTTTTTTCTTTTTTTAAAGTTAAAACAGATTGACTAGTTTTAGTACCCAAACTAAAGTCCAGATTATCCTCTTGGTTCCCAACCCTGTCTCCCCAACCTTTCTCATTATGACATTAACAGGCAACAGCTTTCGGATTGAGTGTGGCCAAGCAGTGTGCAGGTGGCTCCAGATTCAGAGTGGTGAATAGTCTGGTTGGGGATAAAGATGTTTCTCAAAAGGCTAAAAAATAAAACATGTCATGGTTGCATGAAAAAATAGCTGGTCCACGTGCACACTAGGCCACTCTAATGAAACAATTTGAGTGATTACAAATATCTCCTCATCAGACCTGGTAATGCCTGGTTAAAACAATCTTAAAGGTGAGCAACACGCTACTAGAAGTACCTGGAGCTCAATCAAACTCCCGCTGGTTCAGGGGGAAGGAGCTGGTTGCCCAAAGGCTGGACAAGCCCCTTACGTTACAAATACTCATGTTTTAAGAAACACAAAATCTTTCATCAACCTCTCAACCAGGCAATTGCACACATTCTCCCTCTAGGCAGAGAGTTAATATCATGAGATTTAAAATTTACATCACAAACTCCAGGATGACACCAAAACCTTGGGGCAGGCGATCAGGACTGGAGCTGCTCAAGGACAGCTCCAGCTCCGAGCGGGGGGGAAGGAGGTGATGGCAGGGCACGGATGTTGTCTCCCCAACACCAGCCACAACCAACACGACAGAAAACCCAGCAGGGCACCCACCACAGCTTCCAAAACGCGCCATGGGTGAGCACGAAAGAGATGCCTTTCTATACGAATCCAGTGGTGCACCAAACGCCCCAAAGGTCTTCCCCGCGGCAGGAGGAGGAAAACACCCACATGCTTTCCTTGCACAGGTAACATCCCGACCGCATTAATCAGGGAGAGAAGCCGGGAGCCTCGGTCGCGGCATTCCCTCCACCTCCCAACACCCGCTCCACAGTCGCCTGCTGGAACGGCTACAAAAATACCTCCTGAAATTTTGGACAAAATGCGTTAAAAATTTAAAAGTAGATCACCAGCCTCGAACGGGCAGAACACAGAGATCAGGAGTGGGTTATTATTCACTGCCATTAATTCAGAAGGCTGAGCACTCCGCTGTCCTGGGACACTCAGGTTATCTGATCAGCACAAAACTATGGAATGAATAACAGATCTTCCGCCCTTCACCAGCACGTGACCGAGGTCTGACCGGTTATCGAGATTTTACCCATAAACAGACTATTGTTTCCAACTCAATAACCAGGAGATGCCAACTTTAAAACCTCTCTCCCTCCTCACACACAGACCAGCGATTCACGTGGAGCTGATTTTTGCCATAAATGCTCTATGGCGACGCTGCTCGGCCTTTGGACCGAGCACGGGCAGAAGCCAGTCCTGAAAAACTCGTGATAAGCAGAAACTGATACATTTCATCATAAGGTTCAGGATTGGGGTACTTTTATATCATGTTTAAGTGCAACACAAGCCTTTTCTAGACTATTTAAAGGTCAGGGTGCCGGATTTTGTTTGTGCTGATACTCGTACTTCCAGTCTCCAACACTCGAAGCAGCTGACTCATATGGACTCGGGAAGTTGGTCCTTTCCTAAGACATACGATGATGTTTTGGGCATAGTTTAACGTGATAACCAGACTCCTATAACATTACGTACTGGAGTTAGCAAGAACTACCAGAAAAGGACTTTACAAAAAACTGGGGCAACTTGGAATTACTATAGGTCAGTCCCTCTCACCAATTTCTGCTTGTTTTGTTTGGTTAATTGTCCAATGCACTCTATTCCAGACCCTCTTGCTCTTCACCACTGTCCCCTCTGGCATCCATTCTTTTCTCTTTATGGCTGTTGTAAATTCTCCTCATCTCTTCTTCGTACTTGATAAAATTTTCCCCGAACCGTGTCCATGCTTTGTACGGAACTGTGATGGTGTTACGGTAGGGCGGCCTCACCTCACTTACCTTCAGGAAGATGCCGTACCTGTTGGATCCCACGTCGAAGTAGAAGCGCTTGTTGTCCACGCGGAAGGAGGTGCCCTCGGGGAGCTCCGGGGGCTCGTCACCTCCCCCCCGGCGATCCTCTATGTCCCCTTCACCGTATTCTTCAATCAGCTGGACCAAAGCATCCCTGAACTCAATCATCCCTTGCGCTGGGAGGACGATCGTCTGCTCCTGTCCCAAGCTGTGGCCAAAATAACCCATCATGCCAGGTCCCCTGCTCATGGTCTGCCTAATCCGCAAGAAGCGCCCGCGCTGGTTCTCCTTCAGATCCATGTAGTACTTCCTGTTGTCCCTCTCGATGTACTCCGTTTTGAGGACGCTGTGAGGGGGCTCTTCGGAGCCCACGGACGCCGAGGGCGAAGGCGGCGGGTGCTGCGGCCGCCTCCGGGGATGCTGCTCCTTGTCATTGCTGTGCTCGTGCCGGTGGCTGTGGCCGCCCTTCAGGCCCAGGTGGGCGTAGTGCTCGATGAAGTCTCCCAGGCAGTCCTTCAGCTCAGCAGCCACGGACAAGGAGAGGGTCAGCTTGCTCTTCCTGATGTTGTCCTGCCTGCCCCTTCCTATCCAGACCTCTGCGATCTTCAGGAAGCGGCCACGGGAGCTCTGTTTCACATCCAGATAAAACCGCTTCTTCTGGATGTCCACCCTCTTGGAGGCCAGCTCCTGGATCTCCATGCAGCTCCCCTGGGAGGAGGCCGGGTAGTGGTACTGCTGTTGGGACTGGGAATAAATGTTCCTGTGCAGGCCAGAGCCTCCCAGGTTCCTTCCTCCTCCTCCTCCTCCTCTCCCTCTTTCCATCTTTACCAATCAGCTGGAAATAATACACAACAGAGACATAGATGACAACATCAGCACCAGGGGCCTGCTCGGCTCCTCGGCGGCGGCTCCACTTGGCGCTGCTCTCCCTACAAAGGCTCCTGCATCCCTCTCCACTGCCACTGGCACGCAGCATCGCAGCCCAAGGATCCCGGGCGCTCTTCCCCTCCCGTGCTCTGGCTCCCGGACACGGGAGCCCTGATTCTTTGGCAGCAATCCCTGCCCTGCAGCCCCTCTGTCCTGCCCCGGTGGCACTACAGGTCCTCCAGCCGTCCCACGGGGGTGGGTTATGGTGCCCTGTTTTGGGGGGCACTCACCCCTCTCCCAGGGCTGCCGCTCCCCTCTGCAGGGTCTGTCCCCGTGCCGCTGCGTTCCCCCTCCATCACCCCCTCTGCTCTTCCTCCCAGGACACTGGGGGGGCACTGGGGTTCCCCCCAGCACTGCCCTCTTGAGCCCCGGTACTCACGGAAGCCCCTCCCCCC
>VZRQ01002012.1:59079-130076 GCA_013397975.1 Machaerirhynchus nigripectus
GCTGGGGAGGGAGCGCGCCGCGGCCTGCTGTTCTGGCGGCATTGGGGGACAACAGGTGAAGCTCTGAGGGCACTGCTGGAGGTACTGGGAACCCTAGGGGGTCACGAGGGCAGCGCTGGGGACGGTGGGGAGGACAGGAGGTACTGGGAAGTAGCCTCTCCGAGGGGATCCTGGCTGTCCGCCCAGCGCTGAGAGTGCTCTTTCCTGTGGCAAATAAGGCGTGCTACGCGTTGTGTGAAGACTTGTCGGCGGCTCCATGTCCCCTGCCGGTTATCCCGAGGACTCCCGAGCTGGATGGCCGCTTACCGCTGGATGCTGAGCGATCCCGAGTTCTGGATGTTGGCTTGACACTGGGCAGGTGGGTGATGCTGTGGTGGGAGGTGGTGCAGGATCGTGTGTAGGTGCCAAAGGTGCTCTGGCACTTCCAGCTGTTTTTGGGGGCTGCGGGTTCTGCAGGGTGCCCTTTATTTCCAGCTTCTGCACTACTGTCTTCTGTTCCTGGCAGTCCCAGTCCAAAGAACTGAGTGGCTGTAAAGGAGACCTATTGCCATGTCTCTGTTTTAGTGTTAAAATCCGTTTTGGAGTTGAAACGGAGGGGGCAGTTGGTTGTGCTGCTGCACACCGAGGGAAAAGTTCTGCTTAGCCTTGATAATCAATTAAAAAATGAAGAGTTTTCCATAACCCTGTTCAGGCCTGATGATAGTGATAAGCTGCTGACTGTTCTAATTTCTTGGGGTTTTTTTTTTAATGTGGAAGTAAGAGAAATGTGGAAAAAATGGATGTGGTAACTGCTGGCCTGCAGGATAAATATCCCCAGTGGATGCTTACAGAGAGCCAGGAGGAAGCTTCTTTGGGGCATAAAAAGGTAGGTGATGGCTCGGGGATGCTTTTCAGGCTGCATCATAACCCAGCTTTGGAGCGTGTGCTTTTAGTTAGGGCTGTGCCTGTAAGGGAATTCTGCTGTTCCTGCTGCTCACCCAGGAGTGGGGGTTCTGCATCAGCAAGGATGGGGGATTTCTCATCTGTGTAATTTGAGAGCTCTAAAGGGAATGACCTCGAGTTGAGGCCTGGCAGGGGAGTTGGTTTTGGGAAGGCCCTTCAGATGTCCTTCACGTGTTAAATATTCCAGGAGGTTTTGCAGCTCAGGTGCGTCAGGTGATTTAATTGTTCATCAATTTTTGATGTCCTGTGGGTGTTACTGTGTCCTTGGATTTTTTTTTTCTCTGTGTGTGAGCAGTTCATTATAAAAATGCCCACGAGAAGGGACCATCCTTTTAACACCTAAAACAGCTTCAACAGTTAGAAAATTAGGTAATGAGGGGGCAAAGCAGAGGATTCAATTCAGCAGCTTTTATTCCACAAAGTGGGAGTAAGTGGTTAGTTGATTAGTAAATGATTAGTAGCTTGGATATTAAAAATTATCAGGTGAAACAATAATAACTTTTATTTTTTGTTCACTGAGTGCCTAGAGTTCACTAGAGAAGTTGGGGCGGGAACCCAAATGTTTTGATAAAGGGTGTGTGTGAGCCTAGCTGGGATGGATGTCCCTGGTGAGGACAGGTGTGGTGGGTAACCAGATCTCTCCCAAATTTTGTTTGCCAGAAGCCTGGTGTCCAGAGGAGTGTTCTGGAGGATGGGCTGCCGTTCCTGGAGTTCTGTGGCTCTGTTGTTTATAGCTACGAAGCCAGTGACTGTTCCCTTCTCTCAGAAGATATCAGGTAACAGCTCATATTCAGTTTTTTTCTTCTTTCCTTTGACTTCTCCTTTCTTTTTGGAAGGCACTTGGCTCTTGGGAATAGTGTCCCATTTGGCCTTGTTGGTGGGAGATGCCATTGCTGAACCTTTCAGTCCCTTAAAGCGGAAGCTGTGAAGGCTCCAATGCAGGTTGATTGCCTTTCACAGTATAAATAATTCCATGAGCTTCAGAGACTTCATGGAGAAGTGTTAATTCCTAACTTGGGACTGTATGTTTAAACAAAAGTCAGTAAATTCATGGTGCAAATACATTATTATTTTTCCCCTTTTTTTTTGTGTAGCACAGCTCATGTTACTGAGGGAAAAATTCTGTACAGATCTTCCAGTACTGTCGGATAAATAAAGGACTATCTTTCAAGGGATCATGGGGTGAATCAAGAAGAACCTTTCAAGGGAATAAAAACTATTCCATCATCTTTTGCCTCTGGCTGTCCTTGAGGCCTGTGTGGCCAAGTTTTAGTAGTGGGGAACTAAAGGCCCTGTCCCTGTTGTGGTGCTGGAGGGGAAGAGGTAGGAAATTTGGGAGTCCAGTTGAGCCAGGCAAGAAGGGAGCGGTGTGGGAAAAGTGTTTTAGGATGGTTTTATTTCCCATTTTCCTACTCTGATTTGATGGGTAATAAGTCAGTTCATTTTGATGTGTTTGCTTTGCCCACAATGGCTGAATGGCCTCTCCCTGTCCTTCTCTGCCCCCACAAGCTGCAGTTATTTATAAATAGCGTGCTACTGTTTGCAAGCAGATGTGCAGAGTTTTGAAGCATATCATGTGGCTCTGTGGATCAGCACGAAGTGGTCTGTGTTGTACCACAGTTTCTGTGCCTTGACCACGTGAAATGAAGAGAATCACAGCCGGTGCACCTTTCGTCTTCGCGTAAGGTGATTTAACGTTGGTGTTTTAAGTGCTGGTAGAACAAGAGGTAAATGTGAGGGCTATCTGTTTCCTTCCAGGCGGAGTTTATCAGATGGGGCTGCTGTTGGGTTTGATATTGAGTGGCCACCGTCATACATGAGAGGGAAAATGGCCAAAACAGCTGTAATCCAGATGTGTGTCGCTGAGGACAAGTGTTACCTGTTTCACATTTCCTCCATGGCAGGTACTGTACTTCCTCTCTTATTTAGGGCATGAACTGCTCACTATTTCTTGTGATTAAGATTGAGCTTAAGCCTTGAGCAATGGCTAATATATCCTACTACATGGGACAGTAAAAATCCATCCTTTTTCTCCTCTTTCCCACCTAAAATAAAGGGATTTCTTCTTTGACTGATGCCTATCAGTCAAGTATTGTTAAGACAATCTTAGCTTGCCTGTGTGCTTGAAAACAGGGTGTGGGTTCTGAACAGGACAAAAGAGTCTTACCTGGGGATTATTTTTCTGTCTGGGAGAGAATATTTTATTCCAGTTTTAAAAATTTAACTCCCTGCTCCTATAATGAGTTTTCTGTTTAGTGCCAAAACAAACAATGAACCTAAATAGAGCAGGCTGTGGTTTTTTGTTTGGTTTTTTGTTTTTAATTTGGCTTCAACAAAAAGCCTCAAGAATGATGGCTCTTGTGCTGTTTATTCCCAATACCTGCATTATATGACATCGGTTTTTCAGTTCTGGGAAAGAATACCAAAAAACTTGGGTACCTGGTGTGATGCAGCTGTGGGGAGAGTAGGGGGTGTGCTTAGCAGAGGCTGAATTCTTTATGGATGTGAATAAAAGCTTCCAAATAGGGAAAATAGGGATGAGGGAAGGAGATGGCAATTTTATAACCTTTGGTTTAAAATGTTAGATTGAAACTATGCCTGTGAGAGGTTTCTGATTTCCCTGGGGGACTCACGCTGAGGTGTAATAGCGATAATTTTAATGTTGGTGTTCAATCCTTTGTCATTTAGAGCAAATGGGGTGGAAAATTTAATTGCTGGAGGCTATTCTGTCAGGGAGGCGCGAGAGCACAAAGGAAAATGATGTGAGGAGAGGAAGCTGAGGGAAGAAGAGCCGTAAAGAGCTGAAATGCTTCTGATTCTGGCAGGGGAGATGTTTGTGTGCCGATGCCAAGTGTGGCTGCACGTGGGCTGCTGTGTTGCAGCAGAAGCTGGTGTTTGCTTCTGGGTGATTTTCCAAAATGCCTGTTCTTGCCAATGGGAGATGCACTTTGAACTGAGTGACTTGTGCAGGAACCAGAGCCAATTTCTGTTTATTATGGCAATATATTTGATCTGCAGAAATGCTGGCCAAATCACAATAAAAAGCAGTGGGTCCTAGCAAAAAAACTCAAGAGTTCTTGGACTACGTATAAATGACAAAACCGCTTCTATTTATTTATTCGGAGACTTTTATTTATTTTATTTATTTACTTATTTATTGTTCATCATTTTCCATTTTTTAGTAGTTTTTTATTTCCTTACAGATTGATTGAAGTGTGACGTGTTTCCCAGATTGTAGCTTCTGTGCAGTCTTCAGCTTAGGCTTTTTGCTTTTTGTTAGTCACTTTCCTAGGAATGAGGTGGTGGAAATGGGGCACGAGTCCTCCACTGGGAAGTGCCCATCCTTGAAGCTTTTGATGATGACTCCCTCAGGTGAAAATCCCTTGTACATGAAATCAGCAGCATATGTCGCAGGCTTTTATTTGACTGAATTCTGTCTCCTTTGTGGAGGATTTTCCGTGTTTTGCTATGGCTCACATGCTTTGTTTGGAAATGCTGTAGCTTGTCTGCATCTCACAGCCCAGGCTGCTGCTGTTTGGGGGGTTTTTACCAGTTATTTTTTAATGCTTTGGGTTGGACCTGCGATTTCCCAGTCCGTGGCAGTAGCTGCAGATGTACCTGTACAGCGGCAGTGGCAGCCATCAAAGTTTTGAGATAATTGTGCAAAAATAAAACCAGTGACGCCAAGTGTTTGTTGAAGTACATAAATACATATTGCAGGACTGAGAAAAGGTGATGTTTGAAATGAAAACCAAGGCAGGTAAGCACTGCGTGCTCGTGCAGTACTGTGTGTTTGCAGGTACTAGATTTGCACTTGAGACTAATTCAGGGTATCCAGCTGTGGGGTCCTGAAGGTATGGATTTAAATAAGATGCTCTGAATTTTAAATGGGAGCAAACACACAGGGGAGGAAAAGGCTGTTATTGTTCAAGGATGAACTGTCGGTGGCTGTTCCTCCTGTAGAAAACGAGATGAGAAAGCTGCCTGCTGTAATTCAGTCCTGTAAGCTTGAAAATACGCTTTGATCCAGGATTGCTGTGCCATCAGTTTGGGAGTAATCAAAATATAATGCTCAGTATCTGTGTGCATCTTTGAACATTGTGGATTTTTGCTTGCTGACAAGACTGACATGTTTGGGCTTGGCACAGCGTCTGGTTGGTGAATTCTGTTTTCCGAATGCTGTTGTTGGAGCAGCCCAGCTTTAGCTCTGAGTGTGTCTCCAGAGAATCTGTGCCCCTGATGGTTTCCCATGCTTATGGTTTAAACTGTTGCCCAGAAATGTGAAATAGCAAAAACTGTGAAGAAAGGATGTGGAAAATAGTAAAATAATATTTGATTTAATGTAATGAACATTGAATTTTGAGAATTGAACTATCTCTTCCAGTGGGAGGTTGCCTTTTTGTTATGTGATTTAACAATCTGTCTTCAGATTGCTTTTGTGTATTTCAAGTATTTTCTTCTTGCTTGTCTGCAGATGATCCATCACAACCAGTTGAGGTTTTCAGTCATTCCAGGGAGAGGTCACATAAGCAGAGGAACTTTGGTGGCTTTTCCTTTAAAAGCACAGGGTTTTGCAGATGGCCTTTGTGCTTGGATTTTGTAATTTCCATTAGACTTTCTGGCATCTTCCAGTATTTCGTTTCTCATGTTTGGGCTTAATCTATTTTAGGTTTTCCCAAGGGACTCAAAAGGCTGCTCGAAGATGAAACAATTAAAAAGGTTGGCGTAGGAATTGAGGGAGATCAATGGAAGCTGATGAGTGACTTTGAAATCAAACTGAAGAGCTTTGTGGAGCTGGCTGACGTTGCTAATGAGAAAGTAAAACTTAAAACCTTTTTGTTGTGGGAGGGAATCTCGTTATTGTGCTGTGCAAAAGGAGGCATCCTTGTCTTCACAAGAGTTCAATTCCGATAGCAAACGTGTTCTGTGGAATAAAGCAGAGATCTATTGTAACTTACTTAGAAACTATTTAAAAACACCTCTCAAAGCCTGCAGAACTAAGTACTGTCTTTCAGTGAGCCGGTTTTTAATCAACATTTGTCCCCCTTTGGGTCTGTTCACTTCTAGTATTTACAAGATGTAGCTTTTGAATTCAGCTGCAAGTGCTTTTCCTTTAATTCTTAGTGATGGAAATGGCCAGATTGTTCTGCTGGCACTGGTGTCACTGTCCCAGCAATGGCTGAACCTTAATAGACAGGGTGCAAGAAGGCAGCCCTTCTGCCTTGGCTTGCTGGGTGCTGGAGGGAGGCATCAAGGTCTTCCTTGAAGTCCTCCCTGCAGAGGTGTTTCTGCCACACAATCTGGAGCTGTAGAAATATCTCGATTTCTGTGATTCTCAAGCTGGTGTCACCTCAGCTCTGGTGTGGGTGCAGATTCCAGCACCGGTGACCTGTTGTTTACAAGTCGTGCTGCGTTCAGCACACCCTGAATTTGAGTTCTGTTTCAGAGATCGTTTGATGCAAGGACACCTGTGCTGCCTTTTTAGGGAAGGGAACCAAAGGTTCATTGCCTTCCAAATAATTCTTACTTCTAGCACGTCCCTTAAAGCTTTTCTTTCTGTATGCACCAGGCTTTTCCTTACCTGTGCTTGGTCTCTCCACGCATTTCTCATTCCTTCTGTGATGTGTCACCAGCATTTGGAGCAGTGCTTTCCATATGAGCCACTTTAGAGTTTAGCTTCCTACTGAATTGGAAATGGTACAAATTCGCTGTTTTGCTCAAGCAGTAAGAGGAGCTGTTACTTCTCAAATTTGGAGTTTCCTCAGTCACCCCCCTTTTTTTTTAATCCCATCATTCGACTCGGGATAATTTGTTATGAAGATGAGCAATGTGATCTCTGATAGCAGCTTAAAAGTCTTCTGCTAAAGAGGAAACAAACCAAAAATAAACTTGAAAGAGAACAAAAGAACAGGGTTATATATAATGGCACAATGGGAGGGGAAGGGCTGGGGGAACCTAAAAAGAACAGTTGGGAGGGGGTTTTTTTTATACCAGATTGAAGGCAATGAGCTGATAAGTGCTGCATTGCTGCTGTTCAGCTCCGCGGTTGTGCATGTTTTCCAAGCTGGAATAGCAGCGGGCTGTGCCCATGAGGCCTGGATCCTTGGGCTCTGAAGCAAAGTTTCCCAAACTGGCTCTTGAGACAATAGCGTGCAGCAACTGTGATTGACAAGGGCTTGCAAAAGCAATTGGAAGCAGCAGCGCGGTGGGGTGGCTTTTGGAGGCTTGGGATGAGCTGCTTCCCAGCACTCGGAACAGTGGTTAGCGTGGGCTATAGCTCTGCTCTTCTGCTTTGTGCTTGTCTTCAGCCTGACAAAAGATGTCCAACACTCACAGGCAGGCTTTAACATTCCTGTGTTTTTATTAGATAAATCCCTGGTGTTCGATACTGAGTTTTTCTAATTAGAAAGGCAAATAACAGAAAAATCCTGGAGGAGAGAGGGGGTGCTGTTTAAGTCTAGGGCTTTTATTTTATCAACGCAGAGGTTGTTTTGTACAGATACTTCATATTTTTGATAGCGTGACAGCACTGAGAAGAGTTACTGCTTTGAAAAACTCAGTATGTTTTGACTAACCCAGAGCTCTTTGCTTCTAACGAGGGGTTGAGTACACCTTGCTCTGTCTGGGGAGGTGCAGGTTCTTTCCTTTTTTAAACAAATCCTCTGCTTTTGGTGTTTTGTTTGGTTTTTTTCCCCCAGCTGAAGTGTAAGGAGACGTGGAGTCTAAATGGCCTGGTGAAGCACCTTTTTGGCAGGCAGCTGCTGAAGGATCAGTCTGTCCGCTGCAGCAACTGGCAAGAGTTTCCACTCAACGAGGAGCAGAAGCTCTATGCAGCCACAGATGCCTACGTATGTACCTCGAGGGATCACCATTCCAGCCTCTGGGAATAAATCCCTTCTCCAGTGTGCTCTTAGCTGCCCGTTATTTCTTTATTCCCTTGTCTGAAGGTGTTCACTTTAGTTTGTTACCGTTTTTGGATGCCTTTCCTTCTGGTTTTGTCATCTTTCTTAGCTGCTAATGAACCCAAATCCTGTTAAGTATAGATTGTGAGGTGAAATTCAAAAGCAGCTTAGGAGAAATACAGCCTTCACTGGTGGCAAATGCAGGAGAACCACGGTATGAATTATCAGGAAGAGTTCAGTTGCACAGGAGTTTTGTGGTTCTCTAGAGAGTCCCTGTTTTTTCATTATTTTGGATGAAGTTTGGTTTATCTGCAGTTCTGTGAAGGGTTTTACCAATATGCTGCCGGGTGCCACTTGCTTCCTGGGAGAAAATCATTTGTTATGGCAGGAAAAAGAATCCCTTCACGCTCTTATTTTGAGGTTTGGAGGAAGGGAAGGGGGACAGTGGTTTCTTTTCTGACTTCCAGTTTAGTTAAAAAATCAGCCATGGAGGGTTTAGCACCTGTGAAGACCCAGACCAGTAAGAAAAAGATTTTAAATTCTTTTGTGCCCGATTCAGCTTTTGTAACCAGTTTTTTCAAGGCATTGCATCTTTCCCACTATGCTCTGTTCACCTGGCCTGCCTTTTGGAGCCTCCCAGGAAAACATGAGGGAGTACCTTGTTTCTTTTCCAACACGTGTAGCCTAATTAGCACATTGTTGGCTTTAGGCTGTATTTTTCTGTTAGAACTCATTATTCATGCCAAGGGAAATACTAAACTCACCGAATCCATCTTGGTAGGTTTGTAGCTCTTCTCCTGGAGCACGGCATGAAATCTGAATGAGGTGAGCAGATGGTGGGACTGGGAGCTGAGGACTGGGAGATTTCTGTGTGCAGCAAGCTTGCTGAGATTAACCACTCTGGGATCTATGTAAGAGTATCCATTCCGGAGGGAGTCCCAAGTCAGCATTTGGCCCTCAGTGCAGCATTCTGTAACATGTAACCTGGTCCTGATGGACAATGGAGTCAGGGTAGTGATCAGTACGATGTGAGTCGTATTCCAGTTTGGAATTCTGCTGGTCTCACTGTACTGAGTGCCACGCTTCGCCTGATTAACTCCTGATTAATTTTTTGTTGTTGTTGTTTCTTCCCTGTGGAGTACTGAGTGCTAATTATTTCCTTTCTCTCCTAGGCTGGCTACATTGTTTATGAAAAACTGAAAAATATGAATAAGAGCGACGGGAAATTATTTAGTGTAAGGAAAGGTAAGTTGTCCATCCAATCATAAGGAATTTATTCAATGTACAATTGCATATTCTATTTCCCAAAAGGTATTTTAATAGTATCGGGATTGTTTGGCTTCTTGGTGATTAGGGATGACTTGCAGAGGGAGCAGATAGTAAAAACTCTTGGATGCCCAGGGTAACCATGCCCTGTGACTGTTTTCCATAGTGATGTAGGAAGGCAGTCTTAGGATGTTGTTTGTTTGTGTTTGTCTCTGCTGTACACAGAGATGGGAAGAATTCCTGCTGTCATTCTGGTTTGTTTATGGAAACACTTCAGTGAGTTAATTTCAGTGCAGCTGATGCAGGGACAAATACCTAATTTAAGATGCAATAAAGCCACAAAACAAACCATGTTATGAAGTAATGGTTTTTTTGAGGCATATAAATAGGACCCAAATGTTTTAGAGCAGCTTAACATTATTTACTTCATCAGAGGAGATTTTAAAATCTTAGGTTTTGTTCAGTTGTATGTTTCATAAAGAAGATATTACAGGTAGCTTAAGACTGAAACAGAGGTGATGAGGGGTTTGTTTCCTTTTTGTTTTGGCTGAATTTTACTTTCCTGTCAAAGGCAGAAGTGGCAGTGCTATCCCCTTGATACGAGGTGCAGGTTTTTGGCCTTGGTTTAGTCAGCATATCTGTGTTAGCAGCTCTTTTCCAGGAGCTGGAGGGAAGCAGGGAGGGATCACTTTGCAGTGGTCCCGTGGTGTACCTGTTTTCCCTGAGCATGTGTAATGGGAGAGATGCAGTGCTAAGTACATAGAAGCTTGGCCTGATTTTCTGTGCTTGATTTTTAAGCCCTGGAAAATGCTGTCTTACCAGCTGTAGAGCTTGTAGGAATGCAGTTACAGGAATGTGAATTATTTACGTAGAGATGTTAGACCCCAGTTATTACAAAAGAACCAATTGTTACACTTGTTACAGATGCCACATCTGAGGGTGTGAAGGAGCGCATGGCTTCTCTGGCTGAAGAGATAACAGACCTGGCTTCTCACATCCCTGACTCTTCTGGACAACTGGAAAACTTCCAGAGGTCAGTTTTTTGCTGACTTGTCTCTACCTCCACAATCGGTGTTTTGCTTTTGACACACAATAAAGTACACGTGTGTGACATCTGTTGTCTGCTTGTTATTTTCCAAGAAAATGTGGGGGTTTTATATGTAGGAATATGTGTTTTCACTGGTCTAATTGCAATGGATTTGACACAGAACTTGGCTGAATTTTGTGCTGGAGTGTAGTAACTGCTTCTGTAATTTTGTTTTACCTTCCTTGATTTTACTTCCTAGGGCTGCAGAAATACTAGCTGAGATATCAGAGAATGTCAGCGCCTTAAAAACCACCCTGTTGGGCTCAGGTTCCCATTCTGGACTGGAGAGGAGCTGTGGTGCAACTACAACACATTTTGAAGTCAAGTCAGCAAATGTCAAAGCAGAAGAAGCAGAATGTGCTGAGCAACCTGAAGGTGACATCCACATCTGCTCTGATGCTACACTGGCTGCCCTCTGGGAGGGAGAAATGAGTGGAGAGGAGGCACAGAAGGGTAACACTGCTCTGGAAAATGGAGCTCCAGCAGCCAGATTTACAGACAAAGAGGACAGAGATGACTTCATGTCCCTGGACATTACTGAGCAAGAGCTTCAGGTCTTGGAACGTCAGGCTGCAAAGGAACTGGTCAATGAAGCTGCACCCGAGGTAATGAGAACTTGGTACATTCTAGTATTTCAGATATTTGTTTTTAACGGACAGGCCTCAGAGCTGAATGTTGAGCTTAACTGTCTTTGGTAAGATGTTAAAGCATGCAGAGAAGTGGCTTATAGGAGGTACAAAAGGTTGGAAGGCTGTGGGTAAAATAGAAATTACTTTGCTGCTAAGAGAATCGTGTTGATTTTGTAGGAGGCATGTTCCACAGACAATGAGCCAAATGTTTCCTGTGTCATTGAGAGTGATGAAGAGCTGGAAATGGAGATGCTGAAAGTGAGTGCCTCAGGGTTTATTTTTCAATTTTTTTTTCTAATGATTCTACTCTGGGATCACAGTGGAGTGGAGCACAGTTAAGTCACGGGAATATGAAGTGAAACATTGCTGCTTACAGATGACGGACAGAATAAACACATGGATACCTAAAGAGTTCAACTTGCTGGTGTTAGACTGGATTATCATTTGCATCCTGTGCCATCTTCACTATACCAGCTTGGACTTCATCCACCCACTGGATTTAAGTTGCTATAACTAGGTTAAATCTTGATTCCCATATCATATTAGCTCGGATGGGCATTTTATCTACCCTGTTATGCTTCAAAATAACTTTTTTCTTGGTAATTTCTCAGTCTCTAGAAGATGTAGGTGATTGTGAAGGAGCTTTACCTGAAGGAGAGTCCAGTAAAGCCAGGAAGACTCCTGACACAGAAGTGGATGTAGCACCAGATGGTGATGAAGATGAAGGCATTGAGGAAGAGGATGAGGAATATTTTGGTATGGGTTTTTTTTAAAATCTTAGTTCACGATGAAATGAATTTAAAAAAAAATCACTGTGTGTAGAAGCAGTCGTGGAAGCACAGTGACTTTTAGTGGTTGGTTTCTCGAACCAGGAAGATAAAGCTCACCTGGGTTTCTAGGGGAGAACTTGGACTGTGTCAAGATGAAAAAATAAAGGTGTGGTTGGCAAAAGAGAGCGAAGTTCTGCCATGACCAGCTGATGTCTGCTTAATGGGAGTAAAACCACTGTGGGGGTGTGGAGGCCCTGCAGAGCCGAGGGGACCTGCTCAGAACACAGCAGGGGGGAGGTGACACCTCCCCTGTCTGCCTTTGTTCTTTTCCTGTTGCTGCTTCATGGCAGACTTCTTAAGAAATTCTGCCTTGGGGATGATGTTGACCTGCTTTGGGGTTGTCCCTGTGGAGAGAAATCAAATGGGGAAAAGAAGCTGAAATGTGAGGAGAAACACACCTTGGCTTGTCTGGATGAACTTGTTCCAGATGATGCAGTTATGCATTACAGTGCTATTGCTTTATCTCATTAATCAAGCCATATGTTCTCCTCCTCATGTGGGGTCTCTGAGGAGCCTCTGCTTTTTTAATCCTTCATTCCAGCCTGAAAATATCTTGAGTTTGATGTCTGTCTTTTCACTGGAATTGCCCAAATTCTAACCCCTGGGCATCACGAACCATGAGCAGACTGTTGTTTGTGGAGACAGTGCTTTATCTTTTTAAAATTTAATCCCAAATGAGTGTTTTCTCCTCTCTCCCACTAAAGATCCACTGCTGCCAGAACCTGGAGAAAGCCACATCACATGTCTGAAGACCTATTTTGGGCATTCTTCATTTAAACCGTGAGAATATTTTCTGTTAAAATGGCCACTCTGGGGTATGTGTTCTTGCCCTTCTTTCAACCTGGATGATGTTTTTATTACTGCTTACTTGAAAAAATAGCAGCAAAAAAATCCAGGTCTTGTTCACAGTCTCATGTGTTAAAGATAACTGATTCACAAACACTGTGAAAACTGCAGGTATTATTTGTGATCTCCTGTGAGTGTCTGCATCAAGTGCTGCCTGCCAGCGTCCTGCTAGAGATCCCCATTCTGGCACTTGTGGCCCTGCTCACAGTACTTGGAGCGTCTGAGTGGCTGCAGTGTGCAAAGACAACAACTCTAAGGCAGCCTCAAGAGTCCCTTTAACCCACAATTCAACAGAATATGCAGTTTCATACAATTTACTTGTTATCTGTGGTGGCAAAAATCAAGTATTCCCCTTTGTTTAATTTAAAGGGTCCAGTGGAAAGTGATCAATTCTCTTTTAGAAGACAGAAGAGATAATCTTGTTGTCATGGCAACTGGTAAGTTACTATTGCATTCTAAGAAACAGCAAAAAGTCGTTCCCTTTTTGGGGGAGAGGAGTAAAACAAACATGACTTGGCTTTTTGGGCTCACCAAGCTGTTGCAATTGTCTGTGGTAGCTGCAGAGAAAGCACAGTGTCTCACTTCTGCTTTTTTTCCCCTCTCAGGCTATGGAAAAAGCTTATGCTACCAATTTCCTCCTGTTTACACTGGACACACAGGAGTTGTCATCTGCCCCCTTATCTCCCTGATGGAGGACCAGGTGCTGCAGTTGACGTAAGTAACGTGGTAGCAGTGACAGGCTGCCCTGTGTTCCCCATGGACTCACATGGATCCTGCCTGTGGCGTTTCTGGGTGTTTCACACTGCAGCTTGGTGTACAGCAGGCTGTTGGTGTGTCAGCTGCAGAGCATGTGTTTCTCCAGGAACGCACACAGGCTGTCAGCAGTCTCAGATTCCTGGATTTGCCACGTAGGTGAACCAGAGGCTGAGGTTGCAAAGGAGGGATGCTGGTGAGAGATTTCTGACGGCACTTATTTCTGGATTCACAGGCCTTTTCGTGTCCAGACCAAAGTGATGGGGGAGCTTTTTGAGGCTGTGAGAGTCATGTCAAAGTTTGGTAGGGCTTCCTTTGGGTCTGAGAAGTGACATCTGAACCAAGTATATCTGGAAGCTGTGGGCAATCCGGATCAAAGCTACAGCACAGGCTTTCAAGACGGACAGTGTAATAGGTCTCCTGACACCTGGCCTCTTCACTTCTTAAGAGATCTGAGGGGGCAACTTGTGGGTGACACCACTCTGACATGAGCAGTTTTAGGTGTTGTCAGGATGAATCTCTTTGATTTTTAATACCTGCTAATGCTTTCTCTACATGTACTCACTTCCTATTGTAAGAGCTATTCACTTCTGACACTTCTTCACCGAAGCTGTGGGAATCATGCTGAGTTGTCTAGTTCATTCCTGCCTTGTCCAACTTGGGAAGAATGGATCTTTTGTGAAAGAGGGGATATGAAGATGTTTTGAAGTGAAAAACATCAATAATGTATGGCATTTTCTACTGCACGTTGTGGCTGTGTGCAGATGAGTGGCTGGACAGCCTAAGCTCCTCGACTGTTACTCAGCAGGGTGTCTGTGTGTTCAGCTGCTGCTTTGACTTTCCACTGTTTTCCTCAGTGGGAGGGGTTTATTCACTACCTTCCCAGTGGGTCATTCGTTTTGAAGGCTGAGGAGACTGAATTTCTATGAACTACAGCACTTTGTCAGTCTGGCTGCAGTTTGGACTGAGCAGCTATGGAAACCAAGGGCTCTGAGACAATGCAGCAAATCACCAAGTTAAGAGTTAAAATATGAATTGGTTGAGCTGGTAATTAGTATGTCATTAAAAAGCAGCCACCTGATTTAAAATTAGCAGATGCGGCATCAGTAGCTCACAAAAGATTGAACAAGGTAAAAAATGGTGCAAGGCATACATCTGACTGTGAGGAGCTGCAGCAGTGAACAGTTAGAGGAAATACATTTAGCATATTCTTTTGGATGTTTTATTTGTGAGCTTGGTTCCTGTGCAAGGAAAATGGTCTTCCTTGCTCTGATTTCTACTAATCCAGTGTGTGTTTTCCCCAGCTGATGGGGAAGTGGAAGAACATTTGGGTGGCAGGAAGAGCCATGCACCACTCTTGCTTTTTTAAAAGGTGTTTCGCACAAAGGTCCTTGAAGAAAGTAGTCTCTGACCTCGCAGCTTGAACTTCCTTTAGAAGTGCTGGCACAGGCTGGAAGCTAAAGCTTGGGGAGTGAGTCTGTTCGTGACTGTGCTTTTTTATTCCTGCAGAATGACAGGGATTCCAGCGTGTTTCCTTGGTTCAGCTCAGTCAAAACAGGTCAAGGATTCCATCAGAGGGTGAGTTTTAGCCAAGCTTTCTGGTACTCTGGGCTGTGACATAGGGGTGCTGGGGTGGTAGCATGTCTCCCTGCTCCATCATCGCTCAAACTCCTCATTCTGGCTCAGCCCTGGAACCTGGCACTTGGGATATTGTTTGTATTCACCCAGGCTGAGAGTGTGGGAGGCTACAGCCACCCTCCTGTGCCGTCTGGCTGGAGAGATGGGGCTTGTTGACTCAGCTGTGTTCTGATTTATGCCTGATTTCAGTCATGTTTTACACTTCTATTGGTCATCAACACAACAGTCCCTTCTATTCTATAGCCATTCTAAAGGCTGGCAAATCTGGTTTTCCTTTTCCTGTAATGCCTTGCTTTCCTGTGGTTCTGGCATGTTTTTAGGGTCTTCACTTAATTCCTCTTGTTCCCTGTCAGAAATCTATTCTTGTTCTCATATTGTTTTTCAATGCAGTCATGATTTTATTGAATTTAATTTTCTGGGGTCTTCTCTTCTGTGACAGTGTGGTTTTTTTCTGGTCTTTCAGGGGTCAGTACAGAGTCATATACATGACCCCAGAGTTTTGTTCAGGGAACTTAAAGTTACTTCAGGACCTTGACCAAACTGTTGGTAAGTTGGGGATAAGATTGTGGATGTGTTGGTAGGCAGTTAACATTGATAATTATGTTTAAGCCTTTTTAGTATTTGAAGACTTTTCACCTATTTCTTGGTGAGAGTAGTGATACCACTTACTCCCATTTGTGACACAAGATCCTGTCACTGATGAAAAAGTCATATGTGAGTGTTTGTCTGAGACAATCAGGCTTTGTGTGACAATCCAGAAAATAGAACAGATGACATCTGTAATGGTTATTGGTGACTATGATTGCAAAGCAGTGAGTGGGAAAAGGCCCTCTTGGAACTAGCTTGGGATTTTGACCCACGTTAGGGATGTTGGATGTCTGGAGCTTGGATTGTGGTCGAGGGAGACTGTAAAAGCTCTTGGGCCTTTTTTATGAAAGAGGACTTAAAGTTGGTGTAGCAGAAAGCATTCCAGGAACAAAAACTAAAGCACTGCTGGTGACTGCTCAGGAAAGCTTGAGCTTGTCCGTGCTGTGGTTTTGTGTCCCCCAGGTATCACCCTCATAGCTGTGGATGAAGCTCACTGCATCTCTGAGTGGGGCCACGACTTCAGGAACTCCTTCAGAAATTTAGGCTTGTTAAAGAAGACTCTGCCATCGGTGAGGTTTGGATATGTGGGATTTCTGATACAAGGAAAGGGTTTTGTGTGATAGTTTGGAAATACCAGCCTTTTAATGTTGTGCTGTGGGTGTACTGACCATGCTGGTTTGGAGCTGGAGCAGTCCCTGTCAGTGATTGGGCTTTGTGGTTTCTCCCAAAGTTTGAACAAAGGATGTTCTGAACTTGGACTACCAGAAACTTAGGAAATTTAAACTGCTTTGGATCCCTATGCGGAGGAAGATGATGTCCCTAAGCTTCTGGTTTAATATTGGGGGATTTTGTTTTACCTGACTGAGTGGCTTGTAGGAGCATGCAACTGATTTCTAGACACTCCTCAAGCAGTTATTGCATAAGCTCATAAATTTAGACCTGAACTTAACATGCTTTTATTGGAAGTGTCATCCTGGGTTCCCTAAATTTAGCTAATCCCATCAGTGAATTACTGTGGACTCTGGAAGACACATTCAGAATAAAACTTTGTATTTCAAGGGTTCTGTCCCTGTCTGCTCTCTCAAGAGCTTTGGTCTAAAATGTTAAAGAAGCTCAATATTAACTATATTTTTCAAATGACTGAACTTATCCAATGCTAAACACATTTAAGTGCCTTGTTTACATTCTGTATCAGTTGGCTCTTGAGGGTTTTGGTTTAAAAAAAAAATCCATGAGAGGTCATGGACGTTGTTGTACTTCTCTTTGCAGGTCCCCGTTATTGCTTTAACTGCAACTGCGAGTCCCTCGATTAGAGAGGACATAGTGAAATGCCTGAACCTGACGAATCCCCAGGTCACCTGTACCAGTTTTGACAGACCTAACCTGTACCTGGAAGTTGGACAACAAAGCGGAGACATCTGCAGGGATTTGAAGCAGTTCCTGACCAGGAAAGGAAGGTAAGGATTTAAGCCTGGTTTGGATCCCTCATACGTATTTTTTTTACAAGCAGGTGGCTTTTTTTTGTTCTGTATCTTTACATGTTGTTGTTCTTGTTATTTTAAGCAGTTCTGTGTATGAGTTTGAAGGCCCCACAATCATCTACTGCCCTACAAGAAAGGCCACTGAGCATGTGGTGTCTGCACTGAATAAACTCGGTGTGTCCTGTGGTACCTACCACGCTGGGATGGGGAACAAGCAGAGGAGAGACACCCACCACCAGTTCATGAGGGATGAAATTCAGGTATGGAGGAAAAAAATTCTCTTGGTCCAGTTTAGAATTGCAGAGTTTTTGGTAGAAGAAAATTTTGGAGTATCAACCTGTGTTATCCATGTCCTCTGTCTGCAGTTCTGGGTGAAGAAATTGCTGGTCTGTGCTGACAGGAATAAGATTCCTAGCTTATCTTTCAAATTTCTGTAGTAATTCCCTTAAAAATGCATGGTATCCAAGGAAAATGGTAGTAGCTGGAACAAGATCACAACTTCTGTGAGCTGCTTCTTTCCTAGGCAGCAGAGATTTCCTGGGACTTCTTGTGTTCCTTTTCGTGATCTGTTTTGTGCCTGTTGAGAACAGCTACTTGAAAACACTCCTGCATTTGCCACAGCACATCATCCCTGTCATGTTTGTAATCCTACGGCTGTGCTCTGGCCAAACTCAGACTCGGCACAGTGGGTCTGGAGCTGTTGTAATTCAGGCTGAATTTCGAGTCTGTGGCACCAAATTCACACCCAAGTGCTGGAGCATTAACCCAGGCATACTCCGTGGCATCACTTGAAGGCACGTGGCTCCTGTTTTGCAGTGTGTTGTGGCCACGGTGGCGTTTGGAATGGGCATCAATAAGGCCGATATCCGGCTGGTGATCCACTACGGCGCCCCGAAGGAGATGGAATCCTATTACCAGGAAATGGGGAGAGCTGGGCGCGACGGGCTTCCTGCTGCCTGCCACGTCCTGTGGGCTGCGGCAGACTTGGCCGGTAACAGGTAAAGCTCTGGAGACAGCCCCTTTCTCCCTCCTCAGGGCCTTTTGCCGTGGGTCTCTGCAATTCAGTAGCCTGTGGGCTTGGAAGAACCTCTCTCGTTTTACCCTCTTTGGGATAATGTTTAGAAGAATATGAATCAAGTGCTCTCCTGAGTATGGCCCACGCTCTGAGGATCAAGGTGGTGGAGAAGGAGGCAGGCAGCTTGGGTCTGGTTTTAGTAGGGTATTTTTTCTAGCTCTTCCTGGTGAATTAGAGAGCATTTTTGGTGTGGGACAGGGGAATAGTGGTCAGCATTTAAGGCTCTGCATGTTTTGCTCCCATCTCAGACGCCTCCTGAACGAGATCGGCAATGAGAAGTTCCGGCTGTACAAGCTGAAGATGTTGGCAAAGATGGAGAAGTACCTGGTGTCCAATAGCTGCAGGAGGAAGTGAGTGCTGGAACCTATTTAGTGCTTTGTCACTGCAGGCAGCTTTTATAAGAGCTGCTGTGACTTGGTCACAGCTGTGGGTTGTAACCAGAAGGCATTTTGGACTCACAGTGTGTTCTACAAGCACAGAACGTTCTCTTCTCTATTAATAAGCAGTATCAAAAGTACAACCTTCAGCACATTTATATGTTTCCTTATTTGCTTTTTTTAAAAGAAGACTTTTTCTTTAGAGGAATCAAGGCTAAATAATTGGTTCCCCAGTGACTTAATTAATGATGCTGATTTCAACTCCATTTTCTGCAATAAATTTAATGTGTAAATTCTTGGTCTTTTATTGAATTCTTTTCGTTCCCTTGGGTAGAATCATCCTGTCTCATTTCGAAGACAGACAACTCCGAAAGGTTTCCTCTGGCATCATGGGCACAGAAGAATGCTGTGATAATTGCAGGTCCAGGTAAGCTTTCTTCCCCGGAGGCTGATCCTAGAGGTTATCTTCTCTCAGACTGACTTACAAGGCAAATTATCTAAAAGAACTGACTTTCATGCATCTGATCTTGCAGCTGTTCAGCCTGAGGTTTATTTTTGAACAGCTCTCTAACCTTTCGCGAGTGAGTCAAGCAAGCCATGATAAGCTCTAAGTTAGGCTGTGGGAAAGCCTGGAAACAGAGCAGGATCACAGTTCCTCAAAGGGGTTTAGAGCAACACTCTGAAACTGTGAAAAACACTTCTGTTCATCAGTTTAAGCCCTGTTAGGTAATTAATCCCAAAAGACAACACTTGCAAATGGTGTGTGGTACCAGGTGTCTAAGGCTAAATTGCCCCAGTGTCCAGGGAGCTGTTCTCCTGTGCTGACACGTGCTCTTTTAACCTTGCTAATAATTTCCTGGGTGTGCTGAGGGGGACTCAGGAGGCTGATAGTCACAGAGGTATGGGCAGAAACACCTTCCTCACTTTCTTCTGTAGTTAGAATAAAGCTTTCCCTGAAGTTAAAGTAAAGGATTCCTTGCTCCTGCTAGTAGCATGACGCTTTCTGATCCCAGGCAAGATGTTAGGCTGTGTTGCTTTCTGGTGAAGTGTTACCAATTCAGGAATTTCTGGATGTCAAGGATTAGGATATCTTTGCCTGGCCTCTACTACAACTAAGTAAAAAGAATTTAAAAGATGATCATTTCCCTCTTTGCAGCCACCTTGCTGTGCTAATAAAGATACAGGTAGTGAATTTGTATTGCAGAACTGAAATGACCTGAAATAGATAATTTTCCTTTTTCTCCTTAGAAGTGGTTTGTGCCAGTAATTTTTCAGTGGGTTCTTTCAGTCAGTGGCAAATGCATTAACAAACCTTACATAGCCTTTAATGGGGTCACTCTTGACTCCTGGTTTTCGTTTTTCCTTTGCGTTCTTCAAGAAACAGAAAAAAGCTTTTAAGTGCAGTGAAAGAAATTGTTGTGCATGCCCAAACCAATGCAAATATATAAATGCTGAATTCAGAAGATTGCTGAGACAATGTTCTTAACAGCAGGTGTTGTGGAGAACTTAACTGTTGGGTTGGGCAGTTGTCTGAGAAGTTACATTGACAGAAATATAAATGTGTCTTGAAGTTACATTGATATAAATAATTGAATATATTTAAATGTGTAGAACTAGGACTGACATTAGAGACTAAATCCAAGCCAATCACTTGTGGTTATTTCATTTAATTATTTCATTAATCACTGGGCTGACAGCATTTGGAACAAGGGAGAGGGGACTTGATTTGCTTGTGTTAAACTTGGCTTCCTTTATGCCTTTCAGAGGCTCCTGCCTTGCAGTCCCCAGTGACTTCGACGGTGGTTTGCAGGACTTTGGGAAGCAAGCACACCAGCTGCTGTCTGCAGTGAGTGCCCTGGATGAGAAGTTTGGGACCAGAATGCCAATTCTGCTTCTTCGAGGGTCTGTAAGTGATGGTGCAGCTCCTTGTGTGTGTTCTGAGGGATGGGGCTGTGACAGTGTCCCTCGTAATCGACTTATCAATCAGTACATGGATATACATTCATGTCAATGTGTGTACACCATTTTTCTTGGAGAGATGGATGTTTGTATAGAGAGGTAGTCTTGACTTTGGGAAGCTGCTCAGCTCCACTCCCCATGCAACAAGCAAGACGATTGTGCTTTAATTTTTTAATGAAAATGCATCATTTTGATTATCTTGGAAGGAACAGCCTTTTCAGAATGAAGGATAAACATCTTGCCTCAATAATTAGTTGGCTTGTGTTTGAATAAAGCAAAGGATGGCTTCCACTGTAGCTTTGTGTTGCTGACTGACTTGGAGTAGTGAAGTGGGAAGTAGGGTACCAGAATGAATATAAATTAATTTCTGTACATCTTTAATTTTAATTGTTTTGAAATACTAAGCAAGAAACTCACTGGAAATAAAATTAGAATGAGAACAAAATCACTTTTTATGTTTACAAACTGAGGAGAAAAAGAATGGCCTGTAGTACTTGATAAAACCGGGTGAATCCCTTGCTTAACCTTTTAATAAAGTTAAGCTGCTGATTATTTCACAGGTGTATGTAGAAACAAATCTGACAGATTGTTTCAAAAATTTCAGTGCTCTCAACGCTTGCCGGAGCGGTACCGGAGGCACCCTCTCTTTGGCTGTGGAAAAGAGTGGCCAGAGAACTGGTGGAAACTGCTGTGCCAGCAGCTGATAATGGAAGGGTTCCTCAAAGAAGTCTCAGGCCAAAACAACAAGTTTGCAGTCATTTGTGTGCTCACCCAGAAGGTAATTCTGGTTGCAAAATGACCCACTGAGAGCTTCTCCTGAGTAATGCATAGCTTAGCCATGTGGTTTGTTTCTTACAGGGTAGAAATTGGCTGTCAAAAGCTGGATCTGCCTCAAATCCAAGTCTTCTGCTACAGTCCAGTGAGGACCTTAATCTGCAGAGACCTTCTACCAGGTAATTGTACCACATGTGTTCTCTTGAACGCTTCTTTACTAACATCAGATCTGTCTCTGAAACCTGCTTTTGGAGAAGGCAGGGTTGAACAGGAGGAGGCTTTGAGATCCTCAGTGTTCTGTTTTTTTTCATGAAGAATGATGATTCTAATAATTAATCAATAACTTGATTTGCCAAATACATCCCAGTACTGACTTGAAATGAGTCTGTTTAGCAAAATGTTATTTTTTGAAGGGCAGTGTCACTATACAATGAAATTAAGATGTAATTAATTGCATTACAGCAGCAGACGTTCGCCTGTGCTCTCCAGGCAGCGCTCCCCAGCCACAAAAGGAACAACACAGTCACCAGGCAAGCAGGTCTGTACCAGGACAGCTCTCCTGCAGGGTGATCCATCCTTGCTCGTGTTAAAAAAAAAATCCAGCTTGTAGACATATCACAAATTAATATCTTACCAACAGCAAACTCGGTGAAAAAGATGGAAAATCAGCACTTGTCTTGTTTTTCTGGTTTTTTTATAGATATCTCTATATGAGATGTTCTCCTATGACAGAAAAGGTAAAACTCCACCAAGAAGCACTAACATACTTAACAGGTACAGTATTTGAAATTAAAACAGATTTACCTAATTTTGACTGTGTTGATGGGGATACTGCTTGTCGGGTGATCCTTAAAATGCTCACATGAGCATTCTCATGTGAAGTGGGTGTGGAAATGTTTAATGCGTTTAAAAAACTAAGTGCCTAAAACTTGCTGTACACTGCATTATATTTCAAAATATATTTACATTTATATTTATATTTGTATTTACAAGATTTAACAGTTAACATCAGGGAGCATGGAGGGCTCTGCCTTTCCACACTGGTCTGGAGAGGGCTGAGACCAAGTCAAGGCTCCCTCAGGTCGAAAGAAATCAAATAACCTCTTGCAAAAAGCAGACCAAGTAATTTGTTTTCCTGGCTCACGTGCTGCTTCAGATTAAATGCACCTTGTATTTCTGAGTGGATTCCTCCTTCAGGCCGCTATTCTGGTGCTGGCAGATGACAGGAAGAGAGGCTGTGTCACTTAGGTGAATAGTTGCCACTGCAGCCATGTGAAGTTAGATTATTTTAGGGACAGTTAAAATCCAAATCAAGTTATTTTGCACTGTGTTTAGGAAAGGAGGCTCTTAGTCCATTTGTCTGCTAACAGATATTGCAGTGTACTCGTGGCAGTCCAATCAAGGGTAAATGTCCCTGAGTCCATGAGCCCATGGACTGGGAGCTGTGCTAATTCCACTCACAGCAGAGCAGCTGTGTCCCTGTCTCTGATGGTTTTAAGGTGATCAGTGCTGTTTGCCAGGATTAATGTTCTCAGCCATGGGCAAAAATGAAAGGTGGGATGTCATAGGGGACAAGTGACTGTTAGACCTTGTTTTTGTTCCAGATACAGGAGTCCACCTCTTGAGAGATATTGGTGGGTTGGGTTGGATTTTCCTCCCCAAACTCCCACAGATACTATTTCACCTGCTTGAGCTTTGTACAAAAAGAGCGTGTTTGTAAGTGACAGCACCAGATCAGAGAAGTTGTGACATTAAGGATACTGCTGGTTCTACCCCAACCAGCTGCAGTCCTGCCTGGGTGCAGAACTGGCATGAGGTGCTGTTGGAGCTGGCAAAATAAGCTGGGCTGCGGCTCTCCCACAGCCTTGAACCAGGCCCCTGAATAAACTGATCTGAAGCAAGGCTTGCTTACAGTTGATTTTTTGTGAAGTGTTTCAGGGCGCTCACCACTGAAGTCTCCTTTGAAGCCCCAAGAACCAGGTGTTTCATCCGGAGAAAAAGAACTAGAGGTAAGCTTTTGTGGGATAGGGAGGATATCTCTGAATTGCAGTCAGCCTGCAAACCACAGTTGTCCTGTGTTTGGGCAGCTGGCTTGGACAGCTCTTAAGATGCCTGAGTTGTTTTGAATAGCAGTCCCAGATTAGGGCTTAAATATGCTAGGAGTGCTTAATGGATTGCAGGTTTTTTGTGTATTATTGGAAAGATAAGGGAAGTGATAACTTTTGCTCTTGTAACAATGATACCTGTGAGTGATGCAGAACTGCTTCCTGAGAATTTGGCTCCTTCCTTCCCAGACTGCTCTGTATGGCAAGCTGTTGACTGCTAGACAGAAGGTAGCTAATGAGAAGGAAATTCCTCCAGCTGTCTTGGCAACCAATAAGATCCTGGTGGAGATGGCCCGGATAAGGTAAAGCCAGCATGCAGACATGTTGTACAAACTGGGGAGGTTGCAAGCCAAGTCACAAATCCCTTTCCTGCTTTGGTTGGGAGAGTGGGGCAGCTCAGCTGGTGAAGCATCTGAAGTGCCTCCCCCAGCTACCAAAAGGGATTAGGCAGCAGTATTTTGGGAATGTGTATGTTCTTGCATTCTTCATCCTAAACCAGGCCTACGAATGTTGAGAACCTGAAGAAAATTGATGGTGTGTCTGAAGCCAAGTCCACCATGTTGATGCCTCTCCTGGCTGAAATTAAGGACTTCTGCCAAGGAAATGGTTTGCAGGTATGATGAACTCAAGTGTCTTCTCCTTGGCAGGAGCCTTAAGAATGGGATTTGTTATGCAGCTATTGGACTCCGTGGACTAGTCTTTCTGTTCCACAAAAAGAACTGTGATCTAGGAATGGGAACCAAAAGCATGCCTAGTTTTTTAGTTGTTTTCAAGGAGTCTGTGTTGAGAAAGTTTAGCTCAAGTGGAGCAATTTCCCACACAGACTGAATGCCACAGTTTGTTTTGGTGGAATAGTTTCACATGGAATGAGGAATACATAAGACGATGTGTTGGCCTGGGCACCTTTTTCTGTCTGGTTTTCTTTTCCAAGTTCCTTGGACAATGCCATGCTTGGTTTTAGTAAGATGGGAACATGTGGGTGTCCCATCTGGATTCTCTCCTTGCTTTAGTTTTCCCTCCCTTCTTTACTTTCTTTTTTAAGAACATGGATTTGGGGTCAAAACCAACCTCCAGACAGATGAGTGATTCTGCTAATGTTACTTCTTCAGATAATGATCCACAGGTTGTCACTGGATATGATTCATTTAATTCTGCTTTTTCTCACTTAGACCGACAGATTCCCCACATCTGAATCTAAGGTTCAGAAAGAAGCATCTCCCTGGAAGTGTGCTAGAGCCCTTTCTCCCTCAGAGGAGGTCACATATATCCTGTTCCAAGAGAAAAATTACTCTCTGGTAAGCTCTTGCCTGTGGAGGCTTTTGATTTGCTGAAAACTGGTAGCAGGGATGCTTTGTCTAGAGGAGGGGGATGTGCAAGTTCTCTTAAACCTCTGCACAGTGCTGGGATGGATTGCTTTAAAACTCTGAGGCAGTACCTTTCCTGGGAAGTGGCAGATCCTCTTACTTAACTCTATGAAGTAGTGGTATGGAAAACTGAGGTGGGATACAGTGAGTTTTGAATTCCACAGTAAGAAACTCACATTGCCTTGGCTTTTGCTTTGCCCCTCCCAAGACTATGGGTCAGGTGGTCCCCAAGTTGAAAGTGTACCTAAGGATGAATTAACAAGACATAGTTGTACAATTATTAATGGACAACTTGATGCTCTGTATCCACTAATCCTGATGATATACACAGCGTGTGTATTCCTTGTGGAGAAATGAGTAGAAACTTGCAATGTGCTTTTTTGAAGAGTATGAGATTCCAGTTGGAAATCTGTCCTTGAGAAAAACAAGTTTGGGTCAATCAAGTTTGAGATGCTTTTCTTCGAGGCAAATGCTCTAAGAGGAGAATCCAACACGTGAAAATGAGGTGGAATTTGTTTTGGTGCTGTTATCCATGTTCTGAATGGATGTTCTGTATTAAGTGGGCCCATGGAAGGTCAGGTGCACCACTGCTCCTTCATCTTAACTAAGTTCAAGTTAGTAATGCACTCAAGCTGTGAAACAGTAGTTTTGAGGCAGAAACACACTTGACAAGCTGGAAAATAAATGAGATAACTATTAGGAATAATGCATTAGGAATAATGGTTTGGGGAGCTTTGTTGCGCTGCCGTGTGCCGGTGTCTCTGGATTGTTTTTCGGGAATGACACTTCCGCCATGTGAATCCCTTCTGCCTTTGTTTCCCCAGAGGGCCATAAGTGAGTGCAGATCTCTGCCCCTTGCTGTGGTTGGCACTCACCTGTCCCAGGCCCTGGCAGCTGGCTACACCGTGAGCCTGGAGCGAGCAGGTTTGACTCCTGGAGTTCAGCAGGTCATTACGGATGTTATCCGCAATCCTCCCATTAACTCAGGTAAGCACTGGTGCCTTGGCTGGCCACCTAAAACAGAGACTAGACAAGAATAAGGGAATAAAGGTAGGTATTTATTTGAAGGGCCTTCAAAAGTACACCCTGGGCAGTCCAAGGCTACACCCAAGATGGACCCCAGGTCACGAGTTCTTCACACTTTTATAAGTTTGGTCCATTCACATATCAGGATCAATTCTCCAATTACAACCCCAGTAATGATGTAACTACTCCAAGTTGGCCCTGCTCTTCAGCAGCCTGAGTTTACACATTTTGGGGCCTGGGACAATCTAGGTGTCCTTGGAGAGCAAACCTAGAATGGCTTGTTATGTCTAACCAGCATGAGAGAACAGAAGTTAGCAGGCCACAAGAAACTTCAGTGTCACACACTAGGAAGTACAGGAAAATTGAAATTGAAAAATACAAAAGTTAAAACCTAAGGCATCAGCATCACTGACTTTACCTGAAGCTTCTCATGCCTGGTAGAACCCATCAGTCCTGGAAGGCTGGGGCAATGCCAGGGTCACTGCTTTCCTTTCAAGGTTCAGTTGTAAAATAACTCTATCATGATCCATAACAATGGGGCAGCCCTTTACCAATCCTTTGACTCAATTGTATGGAAACGATTGAGACGTCCCTCTTAAACCTGTATTTATCAAATGTTTTTGGGAAAAAACATCTCCTGAGGACGTATTCCTGTAAGTACTGGCATCCTCAGAAAACACACTGGAATTTATCACATGATCTTATGATCTTACCAATCAAACCCATACATTTCTATCTTCTTATCTTTTCTATGCCTTAATCCATTCTATGCTTTAATGAGGTGCAACCAATGTATTTCACAACATAAGAAAACTGAATAAGGGGCAAGAAGCTTAAACAATTGACCTTGTATTTCTGTTTTTTCCAAGACACTACCAAAATTCAAGAGATTAGAAAACTTACTCCTGCAAATATTGAGCTGTATCTGATCAAGATGATGATTGCACTATTGGAGAAAGAGGATAGAAATAAATCTCAAGATGGCTTAGGCATCAAAAGAAGGTTGGTGTGGCCTGAAGGGCAGCAGGAAAAAACAGGAGCAGATCAAGCAAGCAGGGGAGGTGCCTCGTGGAATAAAACACAGGTTAGTAAAAGAAGGTTATAAAACTGTTCTGTAAAATAATGTTTTCTTTGTAGGAACAGACTAACAGAATGTTGTTGGTGTTTCCAGCAGTGCTTAGTGTCTCATCTTCCCGATCCAACTCTCCCTCAGTTTTGAGTTGAACTGTGTCCTCCTTCTCAGAGGAATGCTCAGAGCAGAAACTGAGGATTCTTTTTGAATCAGTATTGCCCTAGGAAGAGCTCAGACCTGTGCAGCTTAGCTGTGATTTTTTTTGCACACATTACAAGTTCTTCCCAGTATGAAAACTTGGATATGCTGGATCCTTCATAGCAACCAAATCCAGGTTGTGCCCTTGCTTTGCTTCTGTGCATTGGTACCTAATAACCAACCTGATGTGAGAAAAGAGATTCTCCTACTATGCAGGAAGCGGGACAGTTGAGAGGATGAAAAAGCCAGAGGCAATTCCAGCTAGGAATGCCTCAGTCTTTGGGTTTCTATATTGCTTGAGACTGCTGGGCACAGCTTGACAACAAGTGTCTGCTGGAGGACAAATCTTGGGGAAAAAGGAGCTCTTTGTTGATGTTTGAGAAAATTCAGGAAAGTCTGAGCCCTCTGCTGGTCTCTGTGACCCCAAGTCCCAGTTCGGCACCTTGTGCAAAGAGGACACCCTGCACTGAGTGGCACCTGGTGGGAATAGTAAAAAGAAATACCATACTCCAAATCCTGCTGCCTGTGCTGGGATTTCATGTCTGTTCCTTACAGGGCTTTGGGCTGATTTCTTAAACACTGACTCAAACAATCTTTCAAGCATTGCCATTTTGCCAAATTGATTTTCTTGCTTCCCTGAGTGCTGTTTTGTTTCTGCAGTATCTGTGTCAGAGCAGCCTTTTTCCTGCAGTTGACCTCCTGACAGTCCAATTGCCTGAGCTCTGATCACACTTCTTCCTGCTGCTGTTAGCTCCTGGAGCTAATAATGGGAATGGCATGCTATTAGTAATCAAATTAATATAATCCAAAGGAATAGACGGCAAATCCAAAAGCTAATCCATACAGTCTTTATTTACTTGTCTTTCAGAAGATATGCTGATTCTAATAATTCTCTGTAGCAAGCAATTTTAAATCTCTTAATGGATGTTCTTGGATTTGAACAGCCTGACATTGCTGCTGCTTTTACAGGGTAATTGGATCAATCCAGCATCCAAGGAAGGAGCAGAGAAACCCCATCTACATGTGGTACCTTGGGCTTCAGTAAGCAGATGTTCTTACTCTAATAAAGCATGTGGTAAACTTGCCATTAGTGAGGATTTTGGTAACACGGGGATGTGTAGCTGATGCAAAAATCTCAGCATGAATGCTGCAACCTATGACCAGCAGGATGGTATAGAAAACATGAGTTAATATCTCTGTGCCCACTGTGCTGTTTTTAACAGACACTTCAGCTGTAAAAACACATGGAAAATATGACACTTGTGAGTCAGAAGTAAATATTTCAAGTTTTCGGAGCTATAAGGATGGAGGAAGTGTTTTTCTCCACTTAAAAAAAAAAAAAGGCCTAAGTACAATTTCCAGGTGCTGTGTGCTTGAAATGCATCAGCTTCACTTGCTCAAATTTTATTGTGAGAAGAAGAAATAGGCAGTGCCCTCATTAAGCAGAGGTGTTGGAACTTTGTTGATGATGGACTGTGACCCAAGTAACACTGTGCTTCCTTTCTGTCCCACGGGAAGGCTGCAGGGAACGTGGATGTGTGCCAGGCAGGGAGCAGGGGGGCAGCAGGCCCCTCAAAGCCCATCACCCCTGCTGCCTCCAACCAGCCTGCCCTCGATCCTAAGGAGGACGAGCTGTTTGCTGACTCTCAGCCAAAGGTGAGACTGCAGTGGCAGAGCTAGATCTTCAACAAACCAAATTCCCAGCTTCTCTCTGGGTTCCTCACTGTGCCTAAATCCTTGGCCTGGCTTGCCAGCCCAGTTCTCTCATGGACATCCCTGAGGCACTGATGCTGTGTTGCTTTTATTGCCCTTGCTGTGCCCGAATATCCCACTTGGACAGCAACAGACTGCTACAGGAAACTTTTCCCCCAGTACATTTTGTCAGCTATCTCGTGGCAGATGGTTTCAACATCTAAGAGGACATTTGGTTCCTTTTTTTCCTTTTAAGTACAGGGTTCTGTGAGGCTGTGCCACTCACATTAAGGATTTTTGCACTGGTGTCTATAGGAACGCAGGTTGTGTGTGCAGGCGTTAAGAGTTTTTATTTAAAAGGGAGCTCATGTCTCTTACCAGCACCACTTGTTGAACCGCTTGCTTCAGTTTGAAGCTGGATATTACTCTGAGTGCAAATCTTTCTCAACCTTGACTGTCAGAGTTTTAATTCTTAATCCCTTAGGGGCTTGAATAGGGCGTTGGATTTAAGTGAGGAGTAAATCTTCCATGAACAATTTGGACTGTTCATGGCTCCAGCTGAGCATAAATTTGAGGAGTAGAGCTGTGCAAACAAGCCAGGCTGTGAATGCGCATTTCCTTCCATGTTTGTGCGTTTGTTTCCTTCCAGAACTCTCATCCCCCTGCTAAGAGGCGGGTGCCAGAATGGTTTGGAACCTCAGCAGTAACAGCTGGACCTGTAACCCAGACCAAGAAATGCAAAACAGAAACCAGAAAAGGGATTTTCAGTTGAATGTGGAAATCAAGATGATTTTTTTCAAAATCTTCTTTCCCACTGCCAGGAGCATTATCTGCAGAGACTGTTGCCTCACAGGGGCTTTAATTGCCCGTGCTCTACTCTGCCTTCCTGCTGCTGCCTCTTCTCTTCCTCAAGAAGCACTTTTAGGACGTTTTCACTGTGTGAAATGGGATGTTAATAAAAAGATTTCAATAAACGCGTGTGCGTGTTTGTGTGTGTGTGTGGCGGCTGAGGACGGGCAGGCCCAGGGCGCGTTACCATGGCGACGGCCGGGCCGTTTCCGGGGCGGGGCGCGCGGGGGCTGCTGGGAGCGGCATGGCTCGCTAGGCGGCGGCGGCGCGCGGGTGAGCGGGCGCGCGCGGGGGGCGCCGTGAGGGGAGGGGGGCAGAGATCGGGATCGGGACAGGAGCGGAGAGCGGGGCGTGGGAGCGGCTTCCCCACTCTGTGCGCGGGTATCGGGGCGGCGAGGCACCGGCACCCTCCGGCCAGTGGTTTCCGGTCTCCCGCCCGCCGCGCTGCCACTTTGTTCCGTCCTGCCGGTGGCCGTGAGGTCCCTCGTTAACCTGGTACCCGGCTTTCCTACCCTGGTGTGAGCGTGAGGGCTGTTTCGGCATTCCCATTCACACTCTTTAGGGTTCCGGGGGTGCACTGACAGCTTTACTCTGTTATTTAAGTCCATATTCGGGAAAAGGAGGAGCAAACAAGAAATAAATTACTCCCCAGGGATGTGGTCACAGCACCAATCCTGACACAGCTCACGGAGCGTTTGGACAACGCTCCCAGGCCCAGAGTGGGATTCTCGGGGTGTCCTGTGTAGGGCTAAGAGCTGGACTCGGTGATGGGACCCTGTGGGTGCCATCCAACTCAGCATATTCTGTGATAAACAGATATTTCTGCTCCGAAATACCTTACTGACAGCAACACCTTTTTCTCGTTTTGTCCCCGTGGCAGAATCATGGACCCCAGCTTGCTGAGGGAGCGGGAGCTGTTCAAAAAGCGAGCCCTCTCCACGCCGGCCGTAGAGAAGCGCCCAGCGCTCTCCTCGGACTCCTCTGCCTCCAAGAAGAAGAAAGCCAAGGTAGAACAAGGGGGCTCCTCCAGCTCAAAACAAAACACAGGTAGGTGGAAGTCTCCTGTCCAGCAGCTGCTTGGTGTTTCCCACTGCTTGCCTTTAAGCTATGGTTTATTAATTGAATAATGCTATATCTGTGAGTTTTGCTGGTGGCTGTCGTCGTTCTTTCTCTTAAATTACCACTTTTGTTAAGAAAGTCACTTGCACAATGTGAAAAACCCATTCCCTACTGTGCATGTGTGTTAAGCCTCATCCTGTGGCTTGTTTGCTGTTGCTTGGTTGGAGGAATCACTCCTGCTAGGATTATTCGTGTGAAACTGTGCTTTGGTTTGTGGATCTCAGTGTGCCTTCTGGATAGGCAGTAGCAGTGGTGTCATTCATTTTCTCTGTGTTTGCCATGTTGGATACGGCCCGGAGCAGCCTGCTCTAGTGGAAGGTGTCCCCATGGCAGGGGGTTGGAACTGGGCGATCTTTAGGCTCCCCTCCTGCCCAAACCATTCCATGATTCTGTGATTATTTCTGGCAAGAGAGCACCTAAAACATTTAGGTAACCGGAAGTGGAGGGTATCCATACACGAGATGGATTTTGCAAGGTACATCTTGTCTGGCTTGTATGTTGTAACTAGCAGTTGTCCTTGTTTTACCTGGGACCTAAGCTTTGCTCATGGGCACCAGGGATTCCAGACGTTTCTGCCTGCTTTACTCGAGAGTTTTGTGGCGTTTCCCTGGGATAGTGGCACTGATAATGTGTCTCTCAGTATCAACTAAACAGTTAATAAAGTAGGACCAAAAATAGTGAGAGTATGTGGAAAGTGCAGCACTGGGGAGAGGATTTGCTCTGAAAGCAGTGGCAGTTCTCGAGTGCACTGTAAAGGTCAGATCAAATGCCAGGAGTTACTAAACCACAAAATACCCTGTTGTGCTATCTCAGTCCATGCTCATATTTGGAATAATACCACACGTGGCTCTCTCCTAAACTCCAAAAGAAACAATAGAGCTAAAAACAACAGAGAAAAACGTCACAGGTTTTGGGAGGAGTGAGGCATCTTCTGTCCCACGGGAAGAGTAGGGAATTTGAGTATGTGTCTGCAGCTTCTCAGGCACCAAATAAAGTATCAGCCAGACATTCTCAAATAAATAAAGGGAGGCCAGGTTTCCATCCGTCCCTTTTTCACACTCTCCAAATAAAACAAAATTCTATGTGGAATATCCTAAGCTGCGTCTCTGGCATGAGCGGGGTTTGCTGGGAAGAAGGGATGGGGAGTCAGGAAGAGGGCAGAGGGTACAAATGTGAGTCTGATCTGGAGGATTTGAGCAGATAAAGAAGGTTTCATTTTGTTTCTGTGGTTTTGGTGGGCTGAGGGTTTCTTTAAGTGCTTTTGTGGCTGTAAGACAATTATCTTACACAAACAGGGAACCAATGTGGCTCTGAGGAAATAAACTTGATCTTTAATGCTGCTGGCTGTGTTCCAAGCGGTACCAGAAAGGTTCCAGGGTTTCTATAACATTTTTATGCTGCAGAATCAAAATCTGTTGCCTCAAAACCTGCATTTTATTTGACTTGCCAGATTGGCAGGTGCCTGTCAGGATATGTGGGTGTCAGAGATAGGTCTGGGGAGATGGAGTAAAAATCTGATGTTGAGGAATCCCTGTTCCACCGCCCCAAAGAAATAAAAACTGAGGTGGTCAGTCCTAGTTTTGTTGTGCAGTGACCACAGGGGTGATAAATGGAATCACAGTGTTTGTGTGTTGGCACTGATAGTCCCTGGGTGCGTAGTGCCCACAGGTCCTCCCTCGCTCTATGGTTCTGCGATTCTGTGACTCAGAGAACCTGCCCTTGTCACTTTTTGGGGGAGGAGAGGTATGGAGACCATGCTAATCTTCAAATGACTGCACAGCTAAATCTGGCCTCCGTGTGAAGACCGGCTCTAAACCTCCCACTGCTCCTACAGTGATTACTATACAGGGATGACTATAATTATTTCAACTCATTACTTCAACAGTTATTTGAAAAAAATCATAACTACTTTACTCAGTTCAGAATAGGAACTGGAAAATAAACGAAATGGATCAAATCTGTTTGTTTCATTTTATTAATCAATAGTAATTGTGGCTATGGTGTTAGTCTTTGTCCTAAGACCTTTGTCTCAGTGGTCTCTGCCAACAGTAGTCAAGAGCCAAAATCTTCAGGGGCTGTTTTGTGGAAGAGAATCATCCTGAGTCTTCTCTAGTGCTGTGCAAGGGGACACCTTTGTCTTCTGTTCCTTGTGCCCACACCCATTCCCCTTTATAGACCTGTGAAATAAAAAGCTGGGATGAGTCCCAAGATTGGTCATTCCGTGTGCTTCTCGGGAAGGCATCACTGGAGCAGCAGAGGCTGGCTTGTTGCATACGCTGCCCTCATGTGTGCAGCCATGATGGGCATTTTGTGGGAATGCTACAAGTGTCCAGAGCATTTGCTTTTAGGAAAGAGACATTAATTAATTCAGTGCATCCCGATGGCTACTCTGGCCTCTTGAGCAGGACTTTGCAGGCTGATGCTGTCACATATGGCAGAAGGTAATGAGTCATCATTATCACCATTGACATTATCTTCATCATATGTCTTGGCCTGAGTCCTAAGTTACCTTGTACTTGGGGCATCAGCTTCCATTAGTTGTGCTTTTGATTTTGAGCTCGAAGCATTCTCTGCACGGGGGAGTGGTCCTGGCCAAACTTCACTGTAAGAAATGCATCTGAGATGAATGGTTGTGTGATTTTGTGACTGCAGGAGGGAGTTTGCTTCTCCAGGTGAATCACTGGACTAGCTGTGCTAGTTCATAGTGCCCTGGGTGTCTTGTGACTCCATCTCACCAACCAGGAGCAGCAGGTGTCAATTAGCAAGTCTTCCACTGCGTCCAGATCTTCTGGAGCTTAGTCATACTCAGCCTGAGAGGGGGATTTGCTGTGGCCATTTAGGTGGGGTTTTTTTCCTTCATGACAGGAATGTTACCTGGGGTTAATACAGTTATATAAGTTGTCCCACATGTAGCTTTGCTCTGGGAGATTTTTCTGTGGGTTCAGGAGTGTGAAGGACTTGCCAGGAATAACTGATGGGCATGCTGTTGGACACTGTTATTACAGTTGGCATTCGTAACTGCAAAACTTGAATGGTTTTAAAAATCAGAGACACAGCACAGCTACAGAGGACGAATAACCTGGCGAGCCAGAGGTGTGAGAGTTCTGTGTTCAGGGTGTGAGGAAGGGGTGAGTGTGAGCCCTGGGATGTGTCAGCAGGCAGATGAAGTAAAGTGAGATTCTCTTGCGCCAAGTGAAGCAGCCCTCTCTAGCATAGGGCTGACCCTGGTGCGGCCTCCTTTGTGAAACATGTTGGCACCTGAAAGCTGCATGTGGGCTGGGTGACATCCTCCTCTTCGGCATGGGAGGTCTGCGGCCCGTCTGTCTGTGTTCCTTGGCAAGAACTCCATCAGTTCCAGTTTATCCCAAAGTTTGGGATAGGGATGATAGATCCAGCATGTCCAAATCCCTGTAGTGTTGCGGTTGCCACAGAAGCAGTGGCCTTGGGGCAGAGAAGTGTCTCTGTTTATTTCCAGCAGGATTTTGTGGAAAGGGTCAGATATTGTGAAGGTAGTGGGTTACTCTGGTCTTGACACCCAGAAATTGTGGGCCAGGCTGAATATGAAATAAGGGGATAACAGTTGTCTGGAACTGGAGAAGTTGGGGAAGAAAGGGTCCAACTACCCTTAGGAGGATTAGAAAAGACCATTTTAGGGATACATTTCTTGTTGGCTTAGTTTTCCTCCCACCACCCTCTCTTCTAAAAGCAAGAAACCCGTAATAAAAAGTGCTGCCCAAGGCTAGAATTTGTCCAATCCTCTCCTGCCTCAAGGGTCTCTTGCCATTCAACGCTTCTCTCCCAGCTTTTTTCTTACCCCTTGTCTGTCTGTCCTGTCCCTGGCTGGTTGATTCGGTAGGACAACACTGCTGTCTTTGCACTGAATGTGATCAGATTGTTGAACATTTTTATAAATGTTTTCTTCAGTTAAGCAACACAGTTTTATGCATGTTAGGCAACATTTGTTCGGTCGGGTAGACAAAATTCTATGCTAGTCACTCAATATAAACAGCAAAAGTTTGTCTAAAAACAAAAATCTTTCCCCCCCCCTGTAACACTGCAATAGATTGTCCTTCTTTAAGCACTTGGAAAGCCATTGCCAATTATTCCAGTTCACATCCAGAGATAAAATTGCAACTGTGGCTATTTAAGTCCAAAAGAAAAAAAGCACGTGACTTGCTCATTTGTAAGGTACAAGAGGCTTCGTTCAAGGTGTCGGACCAAGTTCTCCAAGTGCAGGTGCTCAGTGCGTCCTACACCACCTCTGTTTCACGCTTCCTGAAGCTGTTCATCATTGCTCTGACAGGGTTGGGCTCGTTCTCCAAGTCTTTCACAGTTTTGTTTTTCACACAGCAGCAACAGTCCAGCAGTTCATACAGGAATGCCAACACCACCAGAGAAACTACAGTGAAGATGAATATGATCAGGATAACAAAGCAGGCAGTGTTCCAGTTGTCATGGAAAGGGTAAATTTTTTGCACTTGGAAGCCCAGATACTGGGAAATGGATGTAGTCTCATTCCAGTGAGTGCTGTTGAGGGTTGCCATTCTTGAAGAGTTGTCTTGAGTATGCTCACTGTCACAGATTTGGGAGCTGAAACACAAAAACAAAGCTGTTGAGGACTCTGTCAATCAAGGACATGCTGTGTAACTACTTAAGCTCAGACTAAGTGCTCAGAGTTCCTACAAACATGGATTGTTGCATACTCATATTTGCTCACAAAAATATCAAACTCAAAAAATATCAAATGTACAAGTTTGTGATAGGACTGGAACATTTATTTTGGCAGTGTCTGGTTCATGCAGGCATCATGTGGTGTAAGTTATTCAGGAATGAGAGAACTTTGCCTCTTTTTTTCAACTATATGCACAAACAGAAAGCCTACAAACTAAATTTTTAGGGTGTGTACAGTGGTTTCAACCACCACCAGTGTCAGTCTTGAGGCTGGCATTTGCACGGGGTGAAAGGCCTTTTTATTTTGGAATTGCCTGTTACCACAGACTTGTTCGCCCTGCAAAACTCTTTGGACTTCAGGAGGGCAGATTTCCTGAACTGTTCATTCCCCTGCTCTCCCGCTGCTGAGTAGTTTGTGCTAGAGAAATTTGGCTGCCCAGATGGCACTGAGAGTGTTTGGAAATCTTGTTTGTGGTGCCAAAGTCATTGGGTTGGATAACAAGGAAAACCCAACCCTTTCTGAGGAGTTCTGATTTCTTACTTTGAACTCTGCCTAACCCTGGCTCCAGTGCTGTCTGTTGGCACCCAGCAGAGGAAGAGGCTGCTCTGTGGTCTGGGGGGAGATGAAGCAAGAAGCTGGCTTCAGCAAATCTGCCTTTGCTCTGTAGTCTAATGTAATAAAAATTGTCCAAGAAGTTACGGTAACTTCTGCTTATCTGCTGTGGCTGTAGGATGTCATAATAACCTTTGAATCCCTCAGGCGATTTAAAACTGGGTGTGTGAGGAGGAGATCAAGTCAGATCTCCATATTCCCTTGAGAAAATAGCAAGGAGTTTTTAGGTGGAACATGATGGTGGATGATGTCTACTAAAGCAGCGGACTTAAAGCAGACTGAGCACCTGTCCTTATTTCTGCGACATTATTAAAGAAAAGGATACAGTGAAAACCAGGATCATACTGCCAAACCAGCTTGTGATCTATGTCTTATTTTTATTGTTCAAATTTATACATTTTGTTCTTTATCCTTCTGTCTTTAATGGATTTAAATTGAAACGGAAGAGCTTTGTTGTTGGGAAGGTTCCTGGCATTAGCATTCCATACAGACGTTTACTGGAGCAGTTGCAGTAACTTACTGTTTCCTCTGTTAAATCTGTAACTGAGTACACAAATTAGTAATTGAATATACAAAGTATGACTGAGATGGATGGGATTAATTAAGATGTTGGTGGGGTTTTTTTCCCTAAACAAAAGTTTACAGAGCAAATCCAAGCTAAAAATACTCCTGGCTTGAGTCAGATCCTGGCTTCAGGAGAGTGGCTTGATTTGGTCACAGTCTGGGAAGGAAACTCAGCCAACCTGTTATGGGGCTAAAAGTCATGAGGGTTTTTGAAGGGGTGGCTTGAAGACTTATTTTAAAATCCATGAGAGAAGGAGAGAGGGGGGAGCTGAATAAAAGGATTTGGAGTCCCCTTTGAGGAGTAATTAACATAAACAGGATTTAATTTTGTATTTTAAATGGCAAGAGGATACCTTTGGGAAAGAAAGGAGTTTTGTTTTGAACTTTGTAAACAGATTTCTAAGACTGAGGGTTTTGTTAGAATCTGCTACGCCTAAGTTTGCTCGCTCTGTAAACACCAGGCACAAAAATAGGCTGTTTCTGTGATGCAAAATTTAGTAATTTTAGCAGGTTTTTTTTCATTTATATTGCTCAAAGTGATCAAAATCTGGGGCCACTAGAGGAACCTGTCATGTCTATGTTGTGTAGCCAGCACCCTTTGCCAGCACAGCTCTGTGCCAAGGCAGTAGCTCTGTTCCCAAGAGGAGAGGCTCATCTTGGGCACGGCATGGCCAGGCAGGAGCCATGCCGGCAGCACAGCGCAGTGCAGCAGCCATTGCCTTCCCACTCCACAGCCAGCCCCTTCCCACCCCACAGCCACCAACAGGGCAGCGGTTTGCACAGTGGAGAGATGTTTGTCTTTTTGCCAAGAGGTGGAATTTAATGCCGTGCTGGAGGTGTTTCATGCCCCTTGAAGAGGATGGTGATGATCTCCTTAGGTTTGAATGAGGCAAGGCAGATAAAGATCAGCTAGTCTTTGCTGTCATTATTAAAATACAAGGCTGAAGTAGCCGTTGCCAACTGTTCAGAATTAAAACAGCACTAATGAGGTTAGTGTCCTTGAAAGCTGTCAAAAATGGTCTGGTTTCCTGCAGTTTTACTCCTTTTGTAACGGCACAGTTCAGATTCGTATCATCAGCCAGTCTTATTTGTAATCAAGTCAGCAATTGTATGTATCCAAAATGCAGTGAGTTAAATATTTAATGAACTGGTTCCTCTAATATCTGCACTAGGTTTTAATTTAAAAGCATTAGCATCTTTGGCCACTGCAGAGGAACAGCTTTATTTGAAATCATATTCATGGAGTAGAGGGAAATGACTGGCAAAAAATCCTTTTAATGCAGCACTGAGGAAGTCCTGTTTAAGAAAGCACTGAGCAGACATCTCAGGGTAAAAGCATTTACAAATCTCAGGTGCATTCTAACCCGTCTGTTTGCGTTGTATCGATGGCTGCTCCAGTATTTCCAAAGATAACAGCATGCAGCGGGATTTTCTCCCTACCTCAGTGTATACCACATTTCTAGAACAGGTTTCTCTCCCACACACACAGATCTCTTTTAGGCAGCCTAATTTACGGAATACTCCCTGGGAGGTAACGTTTCTCACATTTCAGCTGGAGCTGTCTTTGTTTTAAGGAAAACCCTTTTGCTGTCATTTCTGTGAAAACGTATAGAATCAATCACAAGGAACATGAGGCTGCAGGAAACCAGCCACCTCCCCTGTAAGGACGAAATCCATTTTGTTTACTGAATCTTGGCTTGTTGTGTTAGCTTTGCTGTAAGATGGAGTGGTCATCAATTTTCCATTAGTGCACAGATGGTGAAAGTGCTTGTCTGATCGTGCAAGACAAGCTCCTCCGTGTTCAGCAGGATAAACCCTGCTCAGCCTAGAGAAAAATCGTTCTGATTCCAAGAAGCTTTTACAGGTTCGCAGCTTACAGGCATATTTTCTTTCAGTAATCAAGATAAACCTCAGAGAATGTTATAAAATGATACACACCTACCTCTTGTGTGAAAGGATGCTGAGAGAGCGCTGTTCTGGTTCCTTTTTTTAGTGCAGCCTATGGCACAGCTAAGATGGAGCTTTCCTTCCATTGGCCAGAGCACGATGCTGCTGACAACTTCCTTTGTGCTCATTTGCATCAAGCCCTCAACCCCAGGAGTAAATCATTCATAAATATGACTCTTACTGTCTGGAATAAGAAGCAAACCCCTCCCTGTTCTTGTTTTCTGGGATGTGATGAGCTTGTTAGCAGAGGAGCGAGCTGGGAGTGTGCGTTGGCCACGACCCCGCTCTGCTTTGTGCTGGTATCAGCCATCAAACCATGACGTTTGAAGTGTTAATATCTGCAGATTTCCAGCCTCACCGTGTGGTTACGTTCCCTTGTCATGAACTGCAGCAGGCTGCAGCCAGGCAGATTAAACAAGATAATCTTCCTGATTCAATTGACAGAACAAAAGCATGATAAGTCGTCTTAACTGTTTGTTGTACCTCTCAATTTATTTTGGTCACTTCAGACCTCATTACATCTATGATTTTTCTATTTATTTATAAAATGTCCTACATAGACGTTAATTTTTAATGTTGAAAGGGAACCCTGTAGGGGAAAATCCCTATGGGCCGTATTTTCAGGGGGAGCTGGCTTTTGATTTTCCTCCTTTTACCATCTTAATTTAGTAACCAGAATAAAATATTCTTCTGTAGCTGGAGTTAAACTGATTCTTCTATGTTAATTTTAGAATTGTTGTGCTGTGTAAAGCCTCTAAGACGATGTCATGTAACAGCTTGACAATTCTGTTCTTTCCTCTTCCTTCACTGATTTTTCCATAGAAATAATAGGAGCTCCGTATCTCTGATGTCTTGGCTGTTGTCCTGTCAAATGTGCTTAGAAATCACCGGTCTGATTTTTTTTTTTTTAATCAGTGGATTAAATTATCCCTGTGCTGACAAAGAGGTGATTTTTTTTTTTTTCTGGAGTAGCTGAAATTCCAGAAAAGTGTTGCCATTAGGTTTGAGCAATGTTGTGCTGGTAATGAGCCTGTGACTTGTGATAGTGGTTTGTGGATATTTGTGTTTAATGTGCTGTGCTAAGAGCTGATGTTAGTGAAATGGTCATTAACAACCTTGCAAGAATTTTTGAAACAACATGATAGCAAACCTTATGATAAAGACAACCAAAGCTGACAACAGAGGGGATTCTGAGTTGTTGTTCCAGTGGTGCAACACACCAGGTTGGATTGGTTTCTATTTATATGGGTCTGTTTATTAAATTCTCCACTAGAGCTACTTTAAACAATAAATTTAAAAAATCCATAGCCTTCCTTTACCTGGTGTGTAACCACTGAGTGCCTATTGGGAAGAAGGGAAGCTTTCTGTCCCCATCTCAGCAGCAGGAAGGTATTGGTGGAGCAAATGCAGTGCATTATTTCAGCGTGGACTAACGTAGTGTAAATGATTATGAGATGTTAAGCCACTGAATTATACGTGTTCTCTTATGGCAGCAACTCTGTAGTCACTTGCTGCTTTCTTAACTTCTTATTTGTGGAGTTCTGCTCAGAAGTGTTCCAGAGTTGTGTCCTCTGACTCTTTGGGTCTGGATCAAGACGTGTGCAAGGACAGTCCTGAGGGAGGCTGCTTCTGCCGCTCCTGTTTCTGTCCATAGTTGTTGTTTCAAAAGCTGCTGGAAGTAGAGTGAGAATGTGATGGAGCTCAGAGTCAACAGGGAGGTATCAAAGCATCCTCTAATCGTTTGTTTTCTTTCTTTTCTTTGTAGATCATAGCAATGGATCATTTAACTTGAAAGCCCTTTCAGGAGGCTCTGGCTACAAGTTTGGAGTCCTTGCTAAAATAGTGAATTATATGAAGGTATGGTGTTTTGGTGTAAAATAATACTGTTTTTAAATACTTTAATTATTTATTGTCCTGTGGTAGCTGGAAAATGCTGAATATTTCAACCTCTAAAATTCTTTTACTGCAAGAGTGGGAATTCCAAGGAACTGCTTGTTAAATTCAAAGTGCTGTCGGTAAATTAAATTGTCAGCGTATTGTTCCATAACTGAAATCCTAATTATCCCAGGTCACTTTACAACCAAGATAATGGGGTGTATTTGCAGGAATTTCAAGATGCTGTCAGGTTTTTGGGATTCATGAGCTATTGATCAAAATAAAGTATAATTTGGTGCCAATCTTAGTTACTTTTTGGTAATGGAGTTGCTGAATAAAGTGAGTACAGGACTGTAATAGATACTGTTTGTTTTTCCAGACTCGGCACCAGCGCGGTGATACACATCCATTAACCCTGGAAGAGATACTGGATGAAACACAGCATTTAGATATTGGACTCAAACAGAAACAATGGTTAATGAGCGAGGTAAAGAAAACACACGTTCTGATTTTCATTAAAGATAAAGAATTCTAATAAACCTGAATTATACACATTTATATAATGATTAAATATGTAACCTCTCCTTCAAGAAGCTACTAAGATGGGCTGTAGGATTCCTTTGCTGCCAGCACTAATATTCTGGGGAACAGAAACCTCCACTCTGGCAGTGTTGGTTGTGAGGGAAGCCTGACTTTGCTGAAGTCTTTCAAAAGGTAGCTCCAGGTTTCTTCCATAATGAACCAGATTATCAAAATGGAATGGAAGAGCTGCCCCCAAGAAGCGTGTATAAAATTATCACTGAACTTTTGCCAGATGAGAAAAGGTGAACAAATACCCTGCAGCACCAAAACTGGGTCCCTTCTCTGTTACAAGTGCTGTATTGTGGTGAATTATGCCTAGGCTGGTGGATCTAGGATTCGAGGATTTCAAATCCTTTTAAACTCAAACCTCCAGCCTGGCAGCTGTAACATGTGGCTCATGTGCTCAAAAGCACGCCAGAAAAAATGTAGTAAGTGTCTGCACTTTTTCAAGGGTTGAAATTTCTGTCCCTGTTACAGGCTCTAGTCAACAATCCGAAAATAGAAGTTGTGGATGGGAAGTATGCTTTCAAGCCCAAGTACAACTTGAAAGACAAAAAGGCTCTGCTCAGGCTCTTGGACAAGCATGACCAGCGAGGGCTGGGAGGAATCCTTCTGGAAGACATCGAGGAAGGGCTGCCCAATGCACAGAAAGCTATAAAGGTGAGGGGCACATGTCTGCAGTTCAGCTGGTTCACTTCTCAGAGGGAAGAGAGAGACCAAGACAGAGTTTTCTCACGAGTTGTTTTTGTTCTTTTGATAACTTGGAAGCTGTTTCAGCAGGTCTAATATGTGGCGTTTTCTGTATTTGACCCTTTACGTTCAGATTTGCCCTTATGTCTCAACACAGCTCTCGGAGCTTTCTCACAAAAGACTCCTGATCTCCCACATTCCAACTGTAGGCATCTAGTTCTGCTTTCACACCTTGACCTCAATCTTCTGTATCTCATCTCTGATTTATTAGCGTACTCATGTGTTTCATGGCCAGTTACTTTGCAGCTTCTCCAATTTGTTGTTGCTTTTTGTAGCGCAAGGTCTGGGTCTGTTGGAGACCTTCAGCTTGGAAATGAAGTGATTTTGAGTTGTTCTTTTGTATTTGTTTTTGAGGCTTTAGGGGACCAGATCATCTTTGTTAATCGCCCTGATAAGAAGAAGATTCTTTTCTACAATGACAAGAGCTGTCACTTTGCTGTGGATGAAGGTAGGTGTTGGTTTACATAGGTTTCCGTGACAGTTGATTTGAATTCATCTAAAGCACCTCTGTGTATAAGCGGTCTTCAGGTAGAGCAGTCTTTTAAGGTGGTAATGAAATATTAGGTGTGTCCAGATGTGAGGAGAATGTTTATATTAACATGAGGTTAACGAGACCAGCAAGTCCAGTGGTGATACCCTCTGCTTTATGATGGGTACATTAGAACATAGCACCAGGAATCCAACAGTCGTCTTCAAGAGTAGCAGTACAGAGGAGACTAAAAACCACCTCACTGTGACTAAAATGGCATCTAACATTTTGCTGCTTAAGGGGAAGCCAAAAAAACCCAAAAGAATGGTTTGTGGGTGCAAGGTTTTTGTTCGGTTTTTTTCCAGTTAATTAACCATGTGCCTTTTATTGGTGAATGCAGCAAGAAGTCACAAATGGAATAGAAGTAGAAAGGAGAGAGGGATGAGATGTGAGCAAAATTCTTGAGAAGGGGGTGGTTACAGCTGGGAGGAGAGCACAGATGTGGGGCGGTGCTGCTGTCCAGGGCTGGAGTGGATTTCTGACTTCACAAGTTCAGCATGTTTTCTGTGTCACAAATAGTGGCAAAATCCTCTGGTGCCATTTTATACACTTGTTTATGCACAGAAATTAATTACAGAAATCAGGGTGTGTTCCAGTAATGACATGAATGCCAACATCAGGTTCCTGTAAGTGCAGAAAGGGGAAGGCAAACTCTGTCAGAAGATCTTATTTTAAATGACTCAATGACACCGAACACTCTATTGTTAATGTATTGTTCTTGTAACGTGACACATAAAGCCATTGCATCACACAGTATCACATTATGGTAAAAAAAAAAAGGGTTTTGATACAAATTTGAACTGCTCTGCTTACAGGACCACAGGAGAATGCATAAAGCTCGCTCTTTTTTTACCACCTTCCAAGGGAATCTTTATTTCCAGGAAAATTTAGCAATTGGAGATGTGTATCATTTACTATTTGTTATGTACTGAGAGTACACACTTGTAATCTCAGTAAAAATAGCTTTCTTTCACAAAGGTGATTAAGTAGAGGTGACATCTACAGCATTTAAAAATATAAAAAGTATTTCAAAAGGGTGAAGTGAATTTAAACAACAATTTCTGTCATTTCTTGATAGTGGCAGTGAAACTATATGCAAAATGCAGAATGAATTCACTGGAGAATTTCTGATTTACAAATATTTAGGAGTTCACCGTGAACCCTGACATTCTGTTGAGGTAGTGCCTCTTCAGTCCATCAGCCCACAGCTTTTGGGGGTCTGAACATGGCCAAAACATTTAGAAATCAGTGCTCTTGCAGTAACTTTTAAGACAGAGTTTTAAATGTTAGCCACTGCTTTTATCATAGTTATGTTGATAAATGAATGCTTGTGCAGTTTTTTTCCAGATAGCAGGAACACAACCATACTAAAAGAGTTATCAGAGGGAGGTCTCTACCCTGTTTTTATTAGCTTGTAATAACTCCAGGATTAACTGTGAAATTTCATAACAGAGCCCATTTTGTTAAGATGTAGACAGAGGCGTCAGGCAGCCAGGATAAATCCAGGGCTCTTCTTACACAAGACGTGTTGTAGCACACCCGTTTGCACTTAGGAGCAAGCAATGCAAGCTATTGCTATCAGAGGGAGGAAGAGGTTAAAAAACCCCTTTAAAATGCCTTGCCTCCTGCTGAAGGAAGGCATTTAAGCCTGCAGTGTGTGTCCTGAAGGGATCCAGTGTGCTGTGTTTGTAGTTCAAGGTGGCTCTGCTTCCTTTTATCCGCAGGTGGCAGCAGCTTCCCATCTGAGCCAGAAGTGATGTTTTGTTGTTGCTCTGTTCCTGCTGGTTTTAGTTTTCCTTTTGATGCTTTGTTCTGAGAGGGGGCAAGGATACTTTCTCTTTTGTGAATATTGTGATCTACCTGCATATGCCACGGTGCTGAAAACATCCCTGAGTAGGTTCACTCACTTACTGCAGCAGGAGCAGGTCCTTTTTCCAGCCATGTTCTCCTGTGACGAAGGAAACCTAGCCTTCCCGAGCAGCTTTGCTTTAGGATTCTTTCCAGAGCAGCAGAAGGGTGTCTCTTAGGGAGTCACTGGCAGAATTGTCTGTGTACAGGATGAGTTATGACACGTCTCTGCGTTAGCAATGCTATTGCAGCTCATTATCTCCGGCAACGTTAAAATGAAGTTTTTAAAAGACTGCAAAATAAGCCTTGAAGTGTTGGCAGACTCTTTGATCTAGCAGCCGATGACAGTTCAAAATATGTTTCTAGTTTAATGTTTATCCTCAGAAATAAGGTCTCTGTGCTCCTCGGTGCACGGTGCTGCCGTATGACATCCCAGTTCAGAACATGTGTTGATATCCTTGGAAAGTCGGGTGTCCTCTCCCACTGCTGCCTGAGCTCCATCAGCAGGGAAAGAGGAGCTGCCAGGGCAATTTGGAGCTCGCTGCCTGGAGTAGTGGGAGGCCCTGCTTTCTGGCAGTGCCTGCCGCTGCCCTTGATGGCTGAACAAGCTTTTCTTTCTCCCCCTGTGAAAATAAATCCCAATGTATCGCAGCAACGGAGCGGTGCCTATATATCGTGATCTCAAGGGTACTGGAGAAGGTTTTAGCAGTAAGGAACAGCTTTTGTTCTTCCTTTTATGTGATTAGCCAAGGAAGGTTCAGATTGCATGTGTTCCTTCTGGACTTCCTGGCTAATTAATCTACTGTCAGTGGTGTGGAGCTGAAAGTGTTTATAAAAGCAGGGCCAGATTTCAGGTGCTCCAGCCAAGTCAAGCGCTGCCTTTTTGTGCTGGGGCGAAGCACTTTGCATGTGAACAAGGCTTTCACCCCTGTGCTGAATGCTGAAAGGCCAGTTTGATTGCCTAACTGCTAGAGATGGTATCTTTCCCGGCTGAATGCACTATAGGAAGTATTTTAATGCTAAAAAATTCGGATAGTTAATTAAACCTGGTTTTAAAATTCTTCCTAAGCGCCTTTGTAGGGCTTTAGAGAATGGCCAAAGCCTCTTAAATGTAACACTACAAAAACTGCTTGGGATCAGTGCTGACTTACAGCTGCGGTGGTCCAGGGACAGCACAGATTTAACATCAAGCACCTTTTCCTTCTGGTATAAATCCAGTGCTGCGTTCCCTGGGACTGTTAGGACTGTTGTTTCTTCCCTTCTACACTCTTATTGTCTGGTTTTGTCCTTTGCTCAGCTTTTGGCTTGGCTCACTGAAGACTTTTAAGCTGTTTTTAATCTCTGGCAGATTTTATTACCTGCGTGATGTATCAGTTTATCTCCACAACCATCTCAACCTTTCTGCAAGAGCAGGTGAGGCAGTCAGAAGTGCTGGATAAGCCTCTCCAAAGTCACCAGGCAGTCATTTACCCATGACTTCATTCCCCATATGTAAGCATTTATAGAAAGGAAGTGTGTTAGAGTATAATCACTCAGGGAATGTCAGTGCAAATTGTTTTCATCTATGAGGCACCTCGTGGTGCTGTAAAATCAAGGTAACTGTTCATCCTTATCCCTTGGGTATTTCAGAGAGAGAAGGTGTCTGCAAAATCTTTGTTATGCTGCCCTCTGCTTAGCTCTGTGTTGGTTCCTGCTGGTCAGAGCTCATTGTTTTGAGTCTGTGCACGCAGACTTCATGTTGCTGGAGATGTCAGCAAACATCTAAACCGGCTTTTCAGCCAGCTCCTGGTCTCATTTCTTCCTCTCAGTACTCGAAAGACCAGAATTTAGCTCTCTGGAGGAGGCCCGTGAGTAGTGTTGATTCTGTCCAGTTTCTGAGTTAAAATGTTTGAAAGATCAGATTGCAAGACACTGTGTATAGGATTTGTTCATGACAGTCACCTCAGTACTGGGATCACAGCTTTCTGCCTCTTCTCGGGAAGATCTGCACTGGAATCAGGACTTGAAAGCTCTGTGGAAAATGCAAATCTCTGTGAGGGTTCAAAGCACCTGCATGGCTTTTACCAGAAACCCTTGGGAAATTTCTCCCCTGGGGATTTTTTCTGGGCTCTGTCTTGTCAAAGCAGACTAAGCCATGCAGAGATTGTCAGTTTGCGTGAGTGCAGCCTGCTGCAGTCAGGTGAAGCCTTGCTGTCTTCTTCCCCTCCTTTTTGCCCTTTTTAAGCTATTTTACTTCTATCCTGGCTGATGTATAAAATAATTTAGTGGCTGTGAGAGAAGTTGCTCACCTTGGCTGTGCTGTGATGGTGTAAAGATCACCCAGCAGTGAACAGGACACGGAGAAGGAAAATTGAATGTACTCTGTAATCATAATGGCTACAGGCACTGCAGGACTGCGTGCATCCCAACCTGTTCTCCATGGCTGGCTGGAGCAGGCCAGCATGTGGGGAGCTTCCTGCTCCAACCATCCCCTTCCCACTCCTCACGCCAGCACTGAGTTCCTTGTGACCTGTCCACAGAGAACAGAAAGACTGAAAAATGGATCAGGTATATTGAAACCTTCCCTAGGAGCTGCCTTCTGCCACACTTTTGCTGTGTGTCCGTCTTCAGACACGCAGCAAAAGCCAGGGTGACAGCATTTCCAATGCTTCTCAAGGAAATCGGGGAACAATCTTTCCCTATGTCAGGTCAAGGGTATATTTTTTGAGGTGCAGAAGTACCACAGCTACAAATGCAGAAGGTTGTTTCTTGAGAGCTGCAGTTATTGCCAGCTTTTTCCCACAGGTTCTCATATTTCAGAGAGGATGTCACAATAATTCAGAGAGTGTGTTCCCAAGGTCTAAACTTTCCCTGGCTGATAGGGGCATAGTCCTTGGAGACTTAAACCTGACAGGTAATGTGTAAATGGTTCAGTGCCAACCATCCAGCTGCTCTCTTTCTTCAGACCTTGCGTTTAGCCCAGTGTCTGGTGATACACCAAGTCAGTTTTGTGATGAGATGATGGATGGATCTCCCTTGCCTTTTACATGACACTCTTAAGTGCAGACAGCTCGTATGCACTGAAGGGTGGCAGCTCCCTGTGCTTCTCCACCTTTATCCTGTGCTTTTAGTTCCAAACCAGTCCTTCAATATGGAGTGTTTCCCTGTTGTTGTGACTCCCTCTTTCCTGGGCAGTGAAGGATTTTAAAGTCCTGCATGGAGCTCCAGCATGGGAAGAAGATTCTTTTGCAATTGCTGCAATCAAAGCAGTAGTGCTGAAAGCAGCCTGATTGATGGAGGAGTTTTTAAATGGAGTTGCAGAATATGATACAGTGACTCTGGTGGGGCCAATTAGTGGATTAAATTATCTGTATGTAAAGTCCATTTTAGCTCTGCAATTTTGGATCTTAGTGCCTGTTCCATTTGTATTTCTTAGTTGAGTTTAAAAGGTGGATGTGAAGCTGGAGTGATGTTATAACCGTGGCACTACGAGAAATGCAGAACACTGTAGTTAGGTATTAACTGTGATCCGCACTTCTGTGCATGCTGATCCCTGAAGAGCTGACCATTTATTTTCTAGTGTTTAATTTTTCACTTCTGTTCCCCAGAAGAATGTAGACCGGTTTAACCTTAAGCACCTATCCTCAGCTTTCCTTTTTTCTGCATCAGGGCGTATTTGTCCATATATCCTGCACTCTAATGAGAAGACACATCATCTGTGTCCGTAGCAGGATGTTATAAATAAGAGGACAAACTTTCTCCACCTGCTGCAGCAGGATGAGGTGAGGGATGATCTGTGATAGCAGGCACCGCCAGCTATGCTGAAAGCCTGGAATCCCCCTCAAAATGGATGAGCAGATGGAGAATGTCTTGACTACAGTGTCAGTCCTTGCATTAAGGGATGTGCACACTGATCCCAGGGTGCTGCATAGCCTCTGTGAGAAACAAGCTGTGAGCTATCTCCCTGTAACCAGAAGAGGTGTTTTGACAGGTTTTGGTTCTCTTCAAAACCAATGCATTGCCAAAAATGAACGCTGTCATTCTTCACTGGTGAAATTCCTTTCTTTTGTTTCCTGGAAAGCTGGCACAGCCTCTTGCTGTTGGCAACAGGAAGAAGAGAAACGCCTGAGACTCGAAGCATGTATTTGCATAGAAAAACAAGGTGCCTTAGGTAGGGAGTTGTTCCAAGTGCAGGAACTGAGTTGATTTGGTACACTCCCATTTGGCTGCAGTGTGCCCAGAGCCAGGGTATCCGTGGCAAACCGGCACTGGAGCGTCTCGTCCCCTGCTGCACAGGACAGATCCTTAAGCATGCAGAGGTTGTAGTTGTTTTGACAACTGTATACTAAATGTATCTGGAAATAAAAGGAAAAATTTAGTCTTGTGTTGCTATGTGTGCCTCGTGTTTTATTTATAGTTTGTTAGCCAGACCTGCTGACAGGATGTATCTTAACTCCCTGCCTGGGGAATGAAGGGAGGTAAGATCGTACCAGCCACTGCCTGGAGAAGGCATTTCCAGAGGTTCTGTGAAACTTTACATGAGGCAGAAAGTGTGCAGGCAGATGGCAGCTGCTCTAATTAAGACTTACCGTCTCTGTCTATTTTCGTGCTGCTGCGGTTTTAAAGGTGTCTCTCTTCTTTTTAACACCAGAGGAATTTTAGTACTTTATTATCTGTACAGCAAGGTAATGGATCATATTGCGGTGATAAACGAGCTCAGAGCCACTGAAGTAAATGTCTTGAACCGTCAGTAAATTAGACGACGGGATGACAAGTCTCCCAACTCAGTGGCAGCTGAAGATGTGTAAATGAAGTTGCCATTTATGGTTAGTGATTGCCCTTCATCAGGAACTGTGAAACTCATTCACAGCCTACACAGCTCTGGAGATTCCAGGTAAAAAGAGACTCCCGTAGCAAATAAACATGAAAAGCACAGGTTGCCTCTGGGTGCTCCTGATGCTCGAGTGCAGTTTAGCTTGAGGGTGTTATGTTGTTGTTTTGTTGGTTGGAGTTTCATCTTTTCGGGTTTTGGGTGTTTTTGGCAGTGCATCAGCATTTGGAGCGGGTAAAGGCTGTGCTGAGTGAGTGCCTGCTGGCGGTGACAGACTGACGTGCCAGAATGTTTCAGTGTTTGAAATCAAGTCTCTCTCCTTTCCTTCCTGCAGGGTCTTTGCCTAGGGTTTGCTCACTGGGATATAAAACCAGGGTTTGTTGTTTCAGAATTCCAGAAGCTGTGGAGGAGCATTCCCGTGGATTCTATGGATGAGGAGAAGATAGAAGAGTATCTGAAACGACAGGGTATTTCTTCCATGCAAGAAACCGGACCAAAGAAAATAGTAAGAGATACAAATTTTAGATCTTCCTAGGAAGCTCCCCCTTCCTTACCCCTCAGTGTTAATTCCAAAATGTGTTGGTGAGCCTATGCACGGCTTTGTGGAGCTTGGGGAAGTGTGACCAGTTTTAAAAACTGGAAAAACCAAGTGCTGCAGCCAGCAGTCAGTGATTTTTATGACTCCTTAGAGCCAGTGTAATTAATCCAAGCAGCATCAAAAGAGGGCAAACCAGGAATCCCCATGAGCTCCACAGTGGAAGCTTCAGGTTGAAGATGTACAATACAGTAGTATTTTGGGAGAAAGGTGGGGGGTTTTAACTTTTCTGCTAAAAAGCTTTGAAATCCTGATGGGATTGTGGCTAGAACTATGGGGTATGTACCTGCTTCTGTAGCTGCATGGGATGGTTTGGAACCTGCACTTGAAAATGCCAGCTTTACTACTGTGTGTGGGATACCATGGCTCTGCTCCATCCCCAGGGTCATCTCCCTGCCTGCATTGGAATTGGATGCTGTTGCTTCTTCAGGAGCCAGCACTTCCCTGCCCACCCCTGGTTCTGGCAGGGCTCATCTTTCGCAGCAGTGATGACCAGCACCATGTTACGTGTCAGGTCAGATGTCACAGATCTTCTGACTCCTGTTTGTTTCTTCTTGCAGGCTCCCATTCAGAGGAGGAAGAAACCTGCTTCTCAGAAGAAACGCCGGTTTAAGACTCACAATGACCACTTGGTTGGAGTATTAAAAGATTACTCTGATGTGGTTCCTGGCAAGCAGTGAGCGGTTGAATTCTGGAGCAAACGCGCGTTTCTAGACGGGCTTTCTGCTGCTGGGGCTCGGTGTCTGCTCACAGAAGGACTGACTGTATATAATAATGTGATGTGTTTCCCCCACCCCAGCAACTGCCGAGGTGAAACAGGTCAGTTTAAGAGCAAGTATGAGCTACTAAATTTAGAGGTTAATTTAATTAGCTAATGGGAAATGTCTTTGAGTAAGAGGTTCTCACTAGTTGCCTGTTGGCATAGGGTGATAAATGGTGCTCAGCATGTAATGCAGGAATTCCTGCTCAGTGCTTAACTTTGCTTTTACATAGCTTAATGGATATTTACCTGGAATTACTTACAAGGGGCTTTCTAGTGGGATTGAATACAGCATTTGTTTTACCGATTTCGGGAAAACCTTTTCCTAAAATCACTGCAGGCAAAGTTTCTTTCACAGTCAAATAGACCCACGGTTTGTATGCTTCTTCCTTGCCATGGGACTGAGCTTTACTGAAAGGCGGTGATATCTGAGACTCAAACTCAGAAAACCCCCTCTCCCAAAATCCCAGCAGACTCTGGGATGGGATGCAGCCGGAGCTTCCTAATGTTAATTAGGAATTGCCCTCGGCGATGTCTCCTCACTGTTGTGGGTACAAGTGTGTTGCACGTTCTGCTCTGTGCACAGGAGGGAAATAAAACGACGGTGTAATGAAGCTTTTTTTTTTTAAGTAATAAATTTACAATGCTGGTTTCCAGTGTTGCTTCTTTAAAGATTGAAAGAATCGGCAACTTTTGTGCTTGTTGTGTTTTTCATTTCGTGGAGGTAAGGGAATCTTTGCTATATTTTTATCCTCTCAGTGACTTATTGTTCTGGGCTAACGCTGTCATCTTTTTAATGATAGTTGGAGAGAGGGCAGGAACCACCTTAAATGCAAGCTCCCTTAGATGCCTGATGTTCTGTGCAGCGCAGCCTTACATGGAATGTGGCCAAATCATGTCCTCTTGATAACTTATTTTTATGTTCCGAACCAGAGTCGGTCAATGCTGATCCTGTTTGCATGGCGCTGCAGGAGAGGAGCTGTTTCTCTGCTCTTTCAGGGTTAGGATCAAAGATAAAAGAGGTGCCTGCAGCTCCCCACCGACGGCACATCGCTGCTGCCTGAGCAAAGGCTGTTGTCTTGCTTGATGCAGCCGGGGTCGAAGCAGAGGCCGTCGGATGTGGACACGTGAGCAGATGAAGAATGAGGCTTTGTTGCTGTCGCACTGAACAAGTTCTGTCAGCTTGGGGAAATACGCTTCTGTAAGTGCAGCGTTTATCCTCCTGGTTTTAAAGGCTGCTCTTCTGAAAAACAGACAGTGCTTCCAGCATTGCACATATCAGCCCTGTTTAAGGAGCTGCCAAATGCCATTAGGAGGTTTCTTCTATTATTTTTATATATATATATATATATATTTCATTATATATATCTATATATACACATATATATGTATATATGTGTATATATATATATATATATATAAAAGCATGCTGCTCCAGATGGTTTTGAAACTCTTTTTCTTTCCTGTATCTTCCAGGTCAGCACAAACAATTCCTCTTGGAGCGTTTTAGTTTTCCATTACAGCTCTGCTTTAAGTACCTACGGCATACTTGCAAAACTGTTCACCTCTCTTCTGTCATCTTCACTCAAAGAAAAAAAGGTTCCCTTCCATCTGCTGCATTTTTGAGCAGTGATTTTTTTGGTGGTGCTGCTTGGACAACAGCAGATCTCTGAGTTGCCTTTCCTACCTTTGGGGGTTTCATGGAGCAACTTCGTTACCCTACATAACATTGCCCTTCCTCTATGAACCAAAGCTGGCTGTAAGGTAGGCTACCTGCTTTGTTTCTCTGCTCAAGTGATTAAGATAATAGAGTCTGAGTCTAAAGAAAACGCCTCCAGCTACTTTGAAAGATTAAAAATATGTTAGGTCAAAAAACAGGAGAGCAGGAAAGGGAAAGTGACTGTGAGCTCTGTGTACTGTGCTAGCCTTGTGAGGCTCCAGGTGGTGTCCAGTTGGAAAGATTGAATTAGATGCTTTGCATCACTGGTGGATGTTTTCTCCTCTGCAATAGTAGCAGAAAGGGCATAAATAAGTTTTGCAGCTTGTTAGGGTAAAATCTATAAAATAGCTGAAGGGACGCTCACATTGACCTCTTAGTGGTGTCATGGACTGTAGACAAGCAATGGTGTAGAAAACAAGTTCAGACAATAAGCACAGAATCACAGAATCCCAGACTGGTTTGGGTTGGAAGGGACCTTAAAGATCATCTTGTTCCACCTCCTGCCATGGGCAGGGACACCTTCCACTAGACCAGGTCACTCCAAACCCACTCCAACCCAGCCTTGGACACTTCCAGGGATGGGGCAGCCACGGCTTCAGGTAATCTGTGCCAGGACCTCAGCACCCTCACCGGGAAGACTTTCTTCCATATATCCAAGCTGAATTGCCCCTCTTTCAGTTTGTACCCGTTTCCCCTTGTCCTGTCACTACAGTCTCTGATGAAGAGTCCCTCTCTGGATTCCTTGTAGGCCCCTTCAGATACTGGAAGGGGCTGTGAGGTCTCCATACAACCTTCTCTTCTCCAGGGTGAACAGACCCAACTTCCTAAGCCTGTCAAAAAGAAGAGAAGCGTGAGCTCCTCTCTTTAGTGTAGATTTCAGGAGTTGGGTTTTGTTTCCCAAAAAGAGATGCTCCCAGCACTCCTTTTTTTTCCAAGACCTCTTAAAAATCAAATGGTGGAACTAGTAAACATCTCAGACTACGTGAACATGAGTCTGTTTTCTGAAACCATTTTAGTACCATTCCAGTCCACTTCAGTCTCTTCACAGCATTATATCCTGATCAGGCTTTTTGCTAAAGTTTAGCTCTTAAAAACTTAAACCTCCTTCATATTCCTCCAGGGTGTTCTTTTGTGTTCTGTGTCTGGCAGAATGACTCTCCCACTGGCCAAAACCACCGTGCCCTCAGCTTGCTTACTGTGGCAAAACCCTTCTTCCCTCAGACTGGCATTGCTAAGGGCTGCTGAGAGGCATCATATTCTGTCCTGGCAGCCCTGGGTCATTATCCCATTTTTCTCTTCCTTCCCTGGAAGCATCTGCTGCAAACCAGGAAGATGCGGGCACTTGGGCTGAGAACATAGAGTAGAGTGTTTCAGATGGAAGTGGTCTGTGGCAGGCACCTTGGTCTCAGGCATTTTGGGAAGGTTTTTTGGCAAACCCATCTCAGTGCTGTCTTTACCTGTCCCTGACTCTTCCACTCTCCTGAAGCTCCTGTCCAGCAAGGACATTGTTCCCTCAGCTCCAGTATTTGGAGTGTTGATCCTGACAAGGTTTTCCTTTTTTAAGGGACAAGTTGAGTAGCCCAGGTGTGTCACACCTCTAAACATGGATCTCTACTAACTTCTCTCCTACAAGTTGCTCTGACTGAAGTTTTTCCACCTCCTCCTCCATTATGATGATCATTCTGGAAGGGAATGGAAAACAGCACGATTGTGTATGGTTGAATGAGAAAACTGACATAAGGCGATGTGTACCAGAGCTAATCTATAATTCATCATGATCATTCCAGGCTTTTAGAAAGCGGAGGAGAGCGAGGCGAGGGAGCCCTGAGAAAGGGTATGGAGGCCCTGCACGTGGCTGCAGCCAGCGAGGGCTGTCACTTCCGATGAGCACGGGCAGGCGGTGCTGGGCCACCAGGGAGAGCCGCGTTCCCGGTACCTGCTGATGAGGAGGGGCTGCCTTTGCAGATGGCTAGAAGCAACCGTGGTGCTGACATCTCATTATTTCCAGCTTTGTTGCTCACTTTCTGGTCGTTGCTAATGTACCAGGCCCAAATTCCTTTGTGTGTTACTGCCTTGGGGGCCTCTGGCAGCTCCTGCTTCTGGGAGAAGGATGTCCAGTAGAACCACTGCTTACTGTTGGCTGGTTTAGACTGGCAAGGCTAACCACTGACAGCCATTAGGCAGAGGAGAGCTTGGATCTCAGCCTGCTGGTGCTGCCTTCCTACTGCTGGCAAAGTCAGGGATATGGCAAATCAGGTGGTTTGGGATTCGATCTCCTCCTGAGGGAGAGAGGGTCTGCTCTGGCACTGTTCCTCTGGCTCTGTAGTGTGCTCTGACCGTGTCTGTGTTGTCAGCCCCGCGCACGCTCTCTGGACACATCTCTGTAAAGCAGATAAGGAAGATTGGCATCTCCCCAGAAGAGAGGGCTTGCCTGGACACAGCAGGGCTCCCTGGTATTGCATGGTTGTAGCTGTTCTCTTCCCAGATGAGGTGACTGCAGCCTGTGCCGCTCTGGCAAGGGCCAGCAGAGCAAGGGAAGCAGTTGGCTCTCTGCTCAGCACTAGGGAGCTCACACTTGGACAGTGTGTCCCGTTTAGGCCTCCCCCTCTATTCAATCCCTGCTTCATCCCTGAGGATGCTGGCTGGAGCTCCCAGGCTGGTCAGGGCTGGGGGCAGAGGGCCTGGGAGCAGGAGTAGGGAGCTGGGACTGCTCAGTGTGTTGAGCAGGTGGCTGAGGGTATATCTAATCATAAGGTACAGCGATGTGAAGGGCAGTGAGGAGGATGATGTGGTCAAACGCTTTTGGCAGCCATGGCAGATGACATAATAAGGGAATGTGGGAAGTTTGGCTTGGATATTAGGAAAAAAACAGCTGGTGGGGAGATGTCTCCATCCATGAAGGGTTCAAGTATTGCCCAGACAAGACCAGGATGCCCAGGTCTCTTGGTGGCAACAGTCCTGTTGTGAGAGGGGAGTTGGATCAGAGATGTCCTGCAGCCCCCTCTACCCATGTGCTCCTTTGGGTCCAAGCCCTGGTTCCTTCGGTGCCTCGTGGTGTGCTGTAAGAGCAGTTTTTGTTTCTCTCTGGCTTGCTTTCTGCTGCTTTGGCTTGCAGTGGCCTCTGTGTTACTCAATAGCCCAGAAAAAACAGCCATGACTCTGAAAACCCAGCAGTGCTTCTGTGGCTGGGATTCACGTGTCGAACTGCACCGGCCTCGTGGGTTGGACGTTGTGCAGAGTACAAGCACAGCAGGGGAAAAGGATGGTTAAGGCAGGAGGTTGTCCTGCCATTAAGTTAATTTTTTGACTATATACCTGCACTTCTGGGCTTGCATCCAAGGCCTGAAGTACTTGTGCAGTTTCTTCCTGCCTCCATCAGTTTGGTTGTGTTCTCTATTCCCTCCTGAGCTGGTTATTAATTATGGAGACTGCAGAGATGAAGTCCAGACTCTGCTAATGGTTGACTTCCCAGTGTTTTAGAGGCAGCATTTCAGGGACCTGCTAATGGTATTTCTTAGCTTTGCTTTTTTAAGCCCCACTGTCATCTCGATTTGGACCCTGAGCGGGGCAGGTAGCGGTGTTTAAGTGTTGGCTGGAGCCTGGCTCTTGGGGCAGATCACATCTGCAGCACCCAGCTCATCCCCCTGGGTTGAAATGTCCTCCTTTTCCTGCTGGCAGGGAGAACAGAGCAGCCTTGCCTGGCAGCTCTCGGGCAGTGCAGTGACCCTTGCGGGGTGGTGCCTCTCAATTTCCCCTTTAGGAGTCAGGGAGCAAATCCATGCTGAGCGCTGTGCGGGGCCCCAACTATCCTCACAAAGCCACCCACCTCTTCGCTTTTACACTCTGGCTTCCCTCACAGCTTGTGTCTCAGCCTTTAAAGCTGCCTGGCCAAGCCCTGGTGCTCTCACATCTTTCCTCTCCCAGCCTTGTTATTGCTTCTCTCCCTCTCCCAGGAGCTGGGCTTGCTCCTCCTCCCTGCCCCATCCAGGCTGCGGGTGCTGCCTGCCTCGGCGCCGGCTCTGTCTGCCCTTTGCTCTCCCTGGCCCAGCTGGTGCATCTCCATTCCCGCGGCAGGATCCCCTGTCCCTGCTGCTGCTGCTGCCTGACCATCCACCCCAAACTGCCTGAGAGATACGGCTCTCCTTCTCCCACCTTGTTCTCATTTCTCTGCCGTTCACTTGTGTCCATCTGATGTGTGGAATCAGCGCTGTATTTTGACTTGTAGACCCTGCCAAGCTGTTCCCTGCCTTTGCAGCTGCTTCCAGCCTGCTGCCGGTCAGCCAACCTCTGTGCAGGGATGCACAGGAAGGAGCTGCCTGCATCCCCCACCCCCGAGCTTAGCCTTCTGTTAGGGGGATGGGAAGAGAAAGACTTGGGAAAGCGGAAACAATGAGAGTGCAAAATCTGAGTTTGGTTTTTCCAGCTCTGCCTGTTCATATCCCCCAGGACTTACCCTGGTATCGAATGGCAGCACTGGCCTGATCCCATTTTGCAATTCTCCAGTGTCAGCCAGCAGCTTGGACCTTCCTGTAAGCACCCCAATGGTCACAGGGAAGGAATGTTCCCCTGGCCGCATGGGGAAAGGTCACCGCGGGCAAAGGGGACGCCGGGGCCGGGCGAGCAGCGTGCTGCTCCCGCCCCTTGCTGATGAGGGCAATGCTCATCAGCACAGAGACAAAAACAGGCTGGTTTATGGGGGAAATTGAAAAAAAAATGGTTCAAGAGGTTAAATATTTTGGGCAAGGCCCCACTTCCTTTCACAGGGCAGATCTGGGAGCAGATGCCATGCCCAGGCAAAGTCCAGAAGGATGTGTGCACGTTTCATGGCTCTCGTAGCTGGAGGATGTTTGCTGCTGAATCTGCTCCCAAAAACATCTGTGTGTCCCTTAAAGTGGTGCCTGGGACAGAGGTTTTGGCCAGTAGCTGCTGCTCGGAGCAGCTCTTGGGCTGAGCAGTGTGTTGTGGCTCCCTTCCCTTCCTCCTCCGTGCCTGCCAACAAACCTCTCCCCTGGATGCAACTCGGAAGGAAAGCTGTGACTCGCGGTGGCGGTGGCCACAGCGGGATTAACATCCAACATTAAGGGCTTAACTCATCCCTGCCAGCCACGGGTTTCAAATAACTGCTATGCCTCTTCCTTCCACCCTGGAGCTTGTACCTTCTTTAATCCTGTCCTTTACACCCCCTTTTCCAGGCTGCCTTTGCTAAGCTGGAGCTTGCTCCTGGCACTTTGTTTTTGAAGCCTGGCCTGTTGGCTGAAGCTCCTGGGGGGTGCTGGTTACATTTGTTGGGGTGGGAGCAGAGCAGAGAAAGGAGGAGGAATTTCTAGGCTGGGCTTACAAACCCAAGTTTTTCAAAATTCCCAGCGTGTTAAAAAAAATACAGAGCTAATCTGGCCCTTCGTCTCTAGGTTACGTTTGCCTCAGCCGAGGCTGAGCTCATGGAAAATTGCATCCTAGCTCCTGTGCTCCCTGCCAAGATTAGTAGGTTTAAAAACTAACTGATAACATCTTTGTAAACTTGGAGTCATTTCTTTAAAGCTTGCTGATCCTTCCAGCCTGGATTTTGGAGCTTTCCTAGAGATCCAAGAGAGCCAAACAGGATGATGGCATCTGCCCTGAAAAATCACCCAGGAGCCTCACAGTGCTTTCAACTACTCCCGAGGGAGGAAAGAGGCTGATGTTGGCCAAGGCCCTGAGGGGTGTGTTGGGATCCTTCCCCCTGTTCCTAACCAGATACACGGCACACAACGACGCTCTGCGCGTAACTTACAATAATCACCGGTTTTATTTTTAAAAAATTACAATAGAAAAGTACCTTTAAACATATTTCCAAAAGCAGAGTAGACAATGTGGAAGCTTCTCTCCTCTCCACGAGACAAAGTACAGGAAATAGTTTGCTGAAAGAGTTAGTCCGTCGCTTGGGAACGCTGGTATGGTTCCTTTTAGAGCCACTCTGAGGTTTGTCTTGGATTTGATTTCTTCTCACATCACTTTTATCAGTCCCATTTTTGACAGAAGACCCCAATGGGACAGTTTCTGATCATGAAAAATCCCATTTTCTCATCCCCCTGTCCCACCCTGACTGCCAGAATCTCAGCCATCTTATTTTGGCCCACCCACAGGACACAAAGAAGGAGAGAGGAAAAGGTGATGATGTTTAACGAGGCCACGAACAGCTGGGAAAAACCAGCTACGGCAAGGCCTGGGCAGCAGCTGAGCTCAGTGTTCCCTGCAGCTGGAATGGAGACAGGGGGAAAGGCAATGGAAGGAGAAGTTCTGCACCTCCCTTTGCAAGAAACTGAACCCTAATAGAGGTTTTGGGTCAGTTTGCTCTGTCCATTTTCCAAATTCCTCCTGGAGCAAGGAGAACTAGTATGTCAAGCAGTCTCTCTGCCGGTGCTCTATTTCTGTAAAGGATGTTGGCAGCCTCCCTTCTCATCTTTGCTCGTGGAAACATGGGAATGCCACGGAGGGAGCAGCCAGACCAGCGTAACATCGGCACTAAAACCCCAGGCCAGGCCAGGCCAGTGCTTCAGCATAATGGGAAGCCCCTGAGGACTCATGTCCAACCTCGAGGAAGCTGGCAAACCAAGGATTTGTCGGTATGTTTTTTCCATACAGCAGTTTACGTTGCCTGTAACAGCTTGAAGCAGTCATGGCAGGAGGAGGAGGAGGCAAATTGTCACCTTGCTACATGTGTGGGCTGTCCGCCCATCCCTGATCCGAGCCGTTGTACCCCACGGAAGCTTTGCACAGCAGCTATGAACACAGCCCCAAGGTAAAAAAAAACACCGGAAGTTCCTGATTGTCCTGCCTGCTTGTCATTTGGTGCAACCGGGAAGAAACCAGTAATACTGTAGTGTCCGCAGACGCCTTGCCAGCATGGCCGGAGCACAATTCATGTGCCAGAGGGAGCACAATTCCTACAAACCCGCATCGTGTGTGTCGACATCCTCACACATGTGAACATCATGCCTTTGACATGCAGCTGACGGGGCCAGGGGATAATAAGACTCTTCTTTACACATCTCAAAAGTCAAGCACAAAACCTGTGGTCCGACCCGGTGTAAGATTGTCCTCTTGAGGAGCTTTGGTACAAAAATACTTGCTCTTGTTTTGGTTTTTTTTTTTCCTTTGTTTTTTTCTCTTTTTTTGTAGTCTGCTTTCCTATGGTTCCGTTTGAAAAGCCTTTTCAAACACTACAACAATGCCTGTCAAACCATGCTTTCGGGAGTAACACACTCTTCCTTACAAATATACAGTGTAAAAGAGGAAAATATTATTACTAGGTATGTTTTTCTTTTTTCTTCTAGGAGAGCAGATGTGTGATAGAGGCTGTGGGAAAGTCTTGGAGGAATCCAAACTTGTGTGAGGTTTTTTTTCAAGCCTGAAACAACAAAGAGAGGTGTTTAAAAAAAAAGCAGCTGTGATGGAGGAAAAAGGGCCATGGTTAATATCTCTTCCTTCGAGGAAGGAAGGAAAGTAGGGGAGAGGGAGGCTGGTTTTGGAAATCCATGTCAGGACCATGCTCTAAGGACAGTTGATTAGCGGAGAAAGGGCAAGGTGGGAAATGCCTGCGGGGAGAGACTGCAGCATCCCAGGCATAAAGAACCCCACTGATCCTGTGTTGTTCCTCCCATTGGCTGTAGCCCCTGGGGTTTGAGCTGGGAAGCTGGGAGTTAAGTTCGAGTTGAGTTCTGCACTTAAGTGGAATTCAGTCTCTGTTGATCCAAGGCAGGAAGCAAGGACGGAGATGAGATTAGCGGGGGTAATTCAAAGCCGAGAGGCATTCCTTGGCTGTGGAAACTCTCACCCCAGATAACAGTGATAAAGGCGGGAATGGCAGAGCCATGGTTCTGCAGGGCAGTAGCTGGAGCAGCTCCAGGGTCTTGCCAGCCTCGGGGCCTATTCCCTGCCTGTTCCTTCAGGGACTTGGTGTTGGCTTCCTCACTCCTCTGCCCCCTTCCCAAAGCAGCCAAGCCCGCGGGGTTGCGTCCTTACCAGCACACTGAGGTCCTGTGGAGAGCACATCAACCCAGTAGCCGCCTTGGAAGACTCCATTAATACCCACAAGACTGACTGTAGGCCACCATCACACACCTGAGACCTGTGGGAGGACACAGCGGAGAGTGAGGGATGCTGGCACTGGGGAATGAGGTCAGTGTGCTGTGGGGAGGGGTGGTTTCCCAGTGACCGGAGTTGGCACTTCCTGAGGGGACCATTTGCAGGTTAGTGGTGTTCGGCCAAAGATGGGGGGCTTGGTGATCTCGAAGGTCTTTTCCAACCTAACTGATTCTGTGATTAGCCCCGCCCTGATGGGCTCCAGGCAGCAAATACAGACAGAGCCAGGCTCTCAGCCAAACCCTCGCTGGGCTGTGCCCTTCCCAGCTGGAGGAGCCTGGAAGGGAAACAGGAGGTCCCTGACCCTCCATCCTCGCCACCCACTGTGGCTCCAGGGCTGGTGGACCTGTTTCAAGGGATTCGCTCATCTCCCCTTCCCAAATACATCTCTGCCTACATTTTATCTGGAAACACAGGCATGTTGCATATTTTGGAAGAACCATTGGTTCCCAAAGCCTGGCTACTCCCTATTTTTATCTGCTGGGCCTAAAATAGCCGGTGAATTCTTTATGGATCCAAGTCTGGGGCCGGCTGCAGCCAGGGCTGGGCCTCCTGCCCTCCCAGCTGAGTGACCTCGTGGCCACAGCACAGTGCTGCAGATGCCAGGCAGATGGGCAGAGCAGTCACATGCGAGCATGGGCAGCTGATGCCAGAGCTTTGGATCCACTGGCATTTCTCCACAGGTGGGTGTGGCAGCAGGAGGCTTCCCAGCAGGGATGGTTCCCAGCTAGGATGGTCCAGGCAGGCTGGGATCGCAGGGCAAGCAGTGTTCAGCATCCACCAAGGCTCTTTTCCCTCTTCCATTTGAGTCCCCTTTGTTTATTTATCCACAAAGGCCGAAGTTATTTGCAGAGCATATCTGGCAAGGCTTTTTCCATCCAAAGAGGTCCCAGATGGAATGGGATTGGTCCCTCCCTCCCGCCGGGAAGCCGGGTGCTCAGTAAGGCTGTGCTTCTTGTTTTGGCAGCCCCACCACCCCAGGCTGCCTGGATAGTTTCCCTTAAGGTTTAATGAGGTGATTGTGTTGGGGCTGCCTTCTTTTCCATCACGACACCCGCCTCTGGCATGGTGCCTTTCCCTCCTGCCCCAGGACATGGGGGAAAAGTGTTGGGGTGAGTCATGGCAGGGACATCCCCTTCTGGGGACAAGGAGAGCAACTGGACTTCGGGTGTCTGCTGAAAGGTGGCCACCCACCCTGAGCTGCTGGGGACTCCGGAAGTTGCAGTGGGGGAAGCCCAGGGTAGAGGTGGAGGTGGCCCCCAGCTGGCACAGAAGGATGGGAGCGGGGCAGTAGCACTCACCCGGCATTCAGCAGAACTGACGGGACTTCCAGCCCTGAGAACCAGCCTCGGAGGGAGGGAGCCAGCGCATCTGCAAAGGCAAGGGGGACACAAGGTGAGGGGGGGGGTGGCTGCCAACCCTGGCAATATCAGGCCACATCTGGGCTCCCTTTTCCTGGCTTTTCCCAAGCACAGGGCAGAGGGAGGTTGGAACACCAGCAGTACAGCCATCCCAGCTCCAATTCCAGCAGTAACACTGGGGCTGAGCACAGCCCCTGGCATCGCTGCTTCCAGCAGGATGGAGCTGGGACAGCAGCACCATGGTCCCACTGAGCTCATCCTTAGCTCCTGCAAAGCCCTCTTGAAACAGGGCAGAAAACATCAGATGCCAAAATTTAGTGTGCAGGCACTCTGTGCTCTGCCAGGTAACTCCAAGCCAGCCCCACCATCCACCCTGCAGTTCCTGGTCCCGCTGCTGTCTGCAGGATCCAGCAAAGCAGCTCCAGTTCGGATGGTGGCACCAGTCTCCAATGACCCCCACCAAACCCACGACACCGGCAGCTGCACAGCAGGATGGGAAGGTGCCACCACCACCCTCCCCACCACACTGATATTTCATTTCAGATGATACTGCTTTTGTCTAACATCAGGTCTCGGCCTGGGTTTTCCCAAGGGACCCTCAGAGCTTCCGTATGCCGCTGTTTCCGTGTCTGTGTGCTTCCCTGAGCAGGGCAGGTGCTGCCTGTTAGCAGTTATTTGACAAGGCAAGTACGTAGCTGCAATAATATTTACCAACGCTCTTCCTATGAACAGCAGGGCCCAAAAAGCTGGAGTTTCATCCAAAGGCTGCGCATGGTTTGTACACTGAGCACTTTTCCTCACCCTCCTGTTCAAACCAGCCCCTGGCTGCTCCAACTCCCAGTGATGGTGGCTCTGGATAACCTGGCTCAATCCTGGTGGGCCAAGGCCAAAAGCCTTTTGGATGCAGTTTATCTGGTAACTCTGTTTCCATGCACTTGTTTCTTCCTGTTCATCACTGAGCTGAAGCCGGCAGCAAGGAGCAAAGGCCAGGATGATGTCCAGCACAGATGCTGAGGAGGTAGCTGCCCTTCCCCCCCTTATGGCAGGGGGTCCCTTGCCAGCATCCCCATGATGCTGGCAAGGCTGGCACTGCAAAGAAATCTTCTTCCTCCGCCATTTCCACTTCTCCTCTTTCCCCTGCTTCTCTCCCAGGCAGATGGTTAATTTTTAACAGCCACATGCTGCCATTCGGGGCCACTGGCAGTGGCAGCCGGCAGAAAGCGCTTGTGACAAGGCAGCACCTCGTCAATAAAAGATGGCTCCTCCATTTGCGCTTCGCTTCCCTCTGCTCCCCGTGAGAGCTGCTTGGCTTCACAGCCCATGAACAGCACACCGCATCCCAGCGATGCTCCAGGGGCAGCCAGGGGTTCTGGAGCCCTCGTCTCACACTGGCAGCCGGATGGGTGGTTCGGTGCCATGAGCGATGGGGATGGTCCAGACCCTGAGAGCATCCCCATCCCTCCCTCCTCCCTCCCCACTTGCCCCACCATGGGCACCAGCGAAAGTAGGAAGGCAGAGAGAGGTGTCTGGGGAAAGGCAGGACTCCTGCCAGCATTCAGCTCCATTTGGGAGCCTTTCCTAAATCTCAGGGAGTGGGGAGTGAGTGCCTGTTAGCCGGGCAGAGTTAGTGGTGCAGCGAGCACCAAGGGAAAGGGGTCCAGGGCAGGTGGGAGGGTGAGCAGTGGTGGCAGATGGGTTGGAATTACCTGGGCGTGCAGCGAAGCGGGATAGGTGAAAGCAGGAGGAGGTAGAGCAGGTGCTAATTCCGCTGGGTACAGAGGGTACGGCCCCCACACTTCAGGGCTACTGGGGTAAAGTGCAGGCACTGTGAGCTCATCTGCAAGAGAAGAAGAGGGAGAGTTAACAGTGACACAGGGCTGCGACCCTCGCTGCATCCTTCCTTCTCCCCCCGAGGCAGGAGCAGAGATGCCCCTGGAATGTGTGAGCTGCCACTGCTGAGAGCTGACCCACAAAGCCAACATGGAACTCGCCCGCTGGGATAACACAGGGTGAGCAATGCTATGGTGCTGGGAGCGTTGCTGAGGGAGCCAGGGCTGGGCTCGTTGTCTCCAAGAGGTTTAGTAATCCCAGGGCATCCAGCAGAGGAGAGTATGCAGCTCATGCCTGTGTGCAGCAGCGAGGTGAGGAGCTGGCATCTGCGCGAGAGAAGCTCTTCCAGAAGTGGAAATGGTTATGGAGCACTCATGGCAGGACATCGCCGAGGTCTCTGCTGAGACCTCATCCTGCTCCCAGGCACCGTGCCAGGCTGGCTGTCACCTGTCCCTTGTCTTCTCCAGCACCAGCAGCTGCCTTTGGGAACCCCCAGCACATGCCACCACGCAGCAAGCAGGTACCACTGCTTCCAATCGGACCTGGTATTCCCCTACATCACCCCCTTACGGTATCCTTGCTCCTTCCAACCTCCTACACCATAGGCCTGGCATGCTACATCCACCCATGATGTTTGCATGACATCACATTCCCAGAATAAGGTGTTTTCCCAAGGACGGGGGCAACCCCAGGTGCCTGCCAACCTGAACCCTGCTGGCAGTGCAGGGGGTACTCACAGGGCTCCCGGGCAATGAACTGAGGTACGGCGGTGGGGAGAGGGGTGCTGGGATTTGGGGTGCCCACCAGCTTGTTCTTGGCCATCTTGGTGTTGGCCTTGGCGAACTCCAGCCGCAGCGTCTGGGGGATCTCGGGGTCGAAGCGGATGCCCTGCGGGAAGGAAGGAGGGAAGGAGGCGCGGCGGGTGGGCGAGCACCGCCGCGTGCCGGCCCCGCAGCAAAAATAACTCCTCGTTATTTATGGGTTTTTTCAACTTCCAGCCCTGAAATGAGCTAATTTGCCGGGCCCCGAGGCAGCTCACATTCCTCCAGCATCTTTAGCATCGGCACCATATTTGGCAGTCGGCATCCCGCAAGGCCGAGCTCTTATCCAGAGGGATTAGCGGAGCCAAAAAAAAAAGTTTTACATTCAAACTGAAGACAAGGAAAAAAACAACCCCAAACCAAAATGCAGGGAGAACTGGGGAGGAATTTGAGAACCAGCTCCACACCGTTCTGCCTCTGACTATTTTCAGGTAACTTCACAGAGCTGCTAAACGAAAGTGAAATTTGCTTTTTATTTTGCAGTCTTAGCTGGGATTTTTCCTGCTGAATAAACAGGAGAGGCTGGGAATGCTGTTTCTCACTTGTATCTAAGGCTTGAATCCTGAGGGTTCAAGCCCTCCTGAATGGCCCTGAGAAAGGTGAGAGGGATGCAACCCCCCAGGAGGGAAAATGCAGCTGAGAAACAATGATGGGATTGTGTGGAGGGATGGGGATGCTATGGGGCCAGCTGGCATGGGAGGCGCACGTCCCTGGGATGGAGGAATTCAGAGAGTATCCAGGGACAGGAAAACGAGGAAATGGAGAAATGGAGTGGCTGGGCCAGGCACACTCACGTTCAGCGCGTTCTTTGCTGCCTCCGCCTCGGAGCGGCTGTCGAAGCTGACGAAGCCCACGGGCTGTGGAGGAAGGACAGGAGGCATCAGTCAGGCTGGTGGGGAGCAGACTGGGGAGCCCCTCACCCCAGGGAATGGTGGTACCAGGGACTGGTGGCATGGTTGCATCTTTTGGAACAGCTCCTACCTGCTTGGAGGTGAGTTTGATGAGAGACCCTTCGTACCCCTGCAAGGAAAGGATTAAAAAGGGTGTTTGGTGGAGATGCCCACAATTAAATAATAATAACTGAATAAACTGACTGAATTAGACTTTTTTGAGGAGATCCAGTGGGCTCCCAGATCCCTGCAAGTGGTTTGGGGCCATGGGACTGGGGCAGGGGCCAGCCCCATGCTTCCAGCCCCCCTTTCCCTCCCCATTTTGATACCTTAAAGGGTCTGAAGAGCAGGTAAAGTTCACGAGGCTTGATGTCTAGAGGCAACCCACTGACAAAGAGTGTCCTGACCTGGAAAAGAAGAAAGGAGATTCCTGGGGACACTCTCTCATCCCTAACTTGGGGATACACCACGCTTCCCACAGCCAGAGGGACAATGCCAGCCCAAGAGGAACCTCCTGGGCAGACAAAACCCTTCAGCCACACTTGAGTGATGCTGAATTTTTGGGAGGGGTGTCCCTATCTTTCAGGTGGTCATGGAAGAAGCTGCTAAGGCACCATGGAAAGGTAACAGAGACCTGTCCTCACGCCACCAAGTGCTTTCCAGGACAAAAAGCTTGCAGAATCCCAGCACCTTCCTACCCCAGTCTGGCAAACAGGATTTCTTCCCGTCATCCCCAGCAGATCCGCCAGCGGATCCCGGACTCCACAGACAATGCCTATTGTCTCAGTTTAATTGCAGCAGCTTGTTAAGGACTGGGAGAAGCAAACCCCAACTCTTCCTCCTGGAGGAATGGCCCTGGTTTGGAGGCGGCTGGATTTAAGCAGCTTGTCCCTGGTTTGTAAAAGTCACCTTTTAAGGGTTTTAACCCTTTTTGGGTGTATCTAATGTTTGTCATGGTGCAGCATCCTCAAAGCTGGTGTGTTTGGGAGAAATCCTGCTCCCACCACCCTGAGGGGGGAGGTGGGGTTCCTAAGGGATGGGCAAACCCTGGGCTGGGATGGTTTTGCTTCACACCCAGCTTGTTGCCGGGAGAGCAGTGTGGGGAACTGACCCTGCTGCCCCTCTCCTTGTCCCCAAAATCTCATCCTAACGCTTTGGGCTGGAGGAGGGGAAAACCTCAATGTATTTTATTTAATTTTTTTGGCCAAGCACCCTGCCTGCACCATTCCCTGGGAAAGAGACATGGGAAACCGCCAGAAACAGCCAGCCCAGGCCTATTCTTTTGCTGACATTATTTCTTTCTCTTGCAGATAAGCTATCTCCCCCATCTCCCAGCCTGGGAGCAGCAAACATTCCTGCTTTGTGGAACAAAACCTCTGGCTGACCTATATCTATTAAATAACAAAAGGTACTCGAGCTGTTTGCACATAGCCCTTGTGTCAACAGCCCTGGAGATACCCATCCTGGGTACCAGCATTATCATCACCATCATCATCCCTGCGGGTACCAGCATCCAGGCTGGATGAGATCAGCGGAGCAGGGATGTCCTCACGCTTTCCTGAGCCAGAGCTGCAGGCAGGCACAGCCTGGTAAGCCTTTCCCCTCTACTGGGACCATCCACGGTGGGCTGGAAGCCGCCCAGAGCGCCTTAGGGGACCCCTCCCAGTCTTCTGCCTGTCTCCTGAGACCGGGCATGATGGAGCGTCCCAAAGTGTTCAGTGCTGCTCCATCCCCCTGTGGAGACGCTGCCTGAATTTCTCCTGGCAGGGGCTGGGGAGGGATTCACCTGGAGGATCTCCCCTTGTGTCCATGAAATTCAACTTAAAGAAAGCAAATTTTTCCTTTGCTCAGGGGAAAAAATAGTCCTTTTCAGACAGGTCTGCCTGAGCACGGCTGCTATCCAGGGAATCGGCTCTCCGGACACATCCACCCTCCCAGGTGGGTCTGCATCCCAAGGAGGCCGAGCATCCCTGCATGGTGTCCCCTGTCTTCATCATCCCTGGAGCCATCCCTGGCTTCTCTCCTCTCTCTGGGGAGCTTCAGGAAACACCAGAGGTGTCAGTGACAGCTCTGGTGGGAGGGATTGGGGCGAGTGGGAGAACCCGCTGCCAGTTTGCTGCATCCCTGAAATCCAAACCCTACATGTCCAAGCCTGCCAGACCATTTATCCCCAAAGCCACATGGAAGAGAGACAGGAGAGATGAAAGATACCAAGGAACCCTCCGAAATACAGCCCCACAGAGGACGGGTTTCTCTTCTCTAATGACTTTGTTTTCTTTGCAAGTTCAAATGCGGGTCGGCCAAGTTTGAATCTGTAAAATTATACAGCAGCAAGAGGGAGAAGGGCTCTGAAGGATCCCCCCCGCTGGATTCCAGCCCCAAAAGGGTGTTTGGGGCCCGGGACAGGGGATGGATACGAGCTCCTGGGTGCTCCCCATCTGCACCCCGCAAACATACCCAGCTCCAGGGATGTTCAGTAGGTCCTATGTAAACAGCATCCTTTTGCTGGGTAACAAGCAGGTGGGACTGGCAGAGCAAGGGAGCATCTTTGGGGATAATCCCAGCAGGCTGGACAGATATTCTTTTGCAAAGGGAAAGATTCTAGGCAGAAATATTAGTCCTGCCCTTAAATGGAAAGGGAGCTTTGGCCCACAGGGAGCTGCTGCAGGCTTTCTTGTGCTGAGATCCCAGGGATTCAGTCACCATCCTCTACCAGAAACACTCCTAGGGTAAAATCCTGCCCTGAAGCAGGAAAAAAATAGCCTTATCAGAGAAATCACCAGGCAGCAGGCAAGTATATGTTCTTCCATAGGGAAGAATTACTCCTTCTGGGAAGTGGATCAGGCACAGCGCCTGCTCCCAAGGGAGTCATGGGACAGGGCCAGACCTACAGCTCTTGAGCAACGATTAAAGGGCCCTGGAGCATGGGATTCCCCCAGCCCAAACCCCATGGTTTTTTTGGACAGTCTGAGCTGTTTCGTTTCAGTTCTGCTGTACAAACATTTTTCAGTTTCTTTTTGGTGGAGCATTTCTCCATCTCTCCTTCTTAAAATTTGGGGTGAAACCAAAGATTTTTTTTTAAGTCAGGAGGAGCCCAAAGGTGACCACCTTGACTTCCTTCCATGGGGGTGGCAGCTATGGGACTGCTCCAAGTCCCTTTCCACAGACTTCCTCTTCCCCTGCTGCTGCACCCCTCAGCTCCCAGATTTGCCAGGGCTGCTGAATCCCACCAGTGTTGCCTTGCTCCTGGTTGGTTCCCTCCTGGCTTTTGTTGTCCCTGCAGGAAGTTGGCTCCTCATCTCTGCTACTCTCCTCTTCCTCAGAAATCATCCCACTTGTGGCCTGTCCCTCTGACCCTTGCATCCCACCATCCCATTCTGTTGTCCCTGAATTTCTGCATCCCATCCTGGGCCAGTTTAAGGGATGCTGGAAAGGGTCTGTGGGGATTGGATGGGATGGTCAGGGCTGAGGACATGCAAGGAGAGGCAAAGATCTGGGCCAGGAGGTGACTGGGGTCTCCAAAGCATGGATCAATGCTTGACTCCAGCATGGAGACGTCCCTGATGGAGCATCAGCAGCCTTCCTCTTCCTCTTCCTCACATGAAGCCACAAGCCAGGTTTGTCTCCCAAAGGTGAGGAGGCACCAGGGAGGCATTTGCCTGGCTTGGACCCCCATCAGATGGCAGTGCCCGGAGGGAAGCCAGGTGCCCCAGCAGCAGTGCCCTGCTGGCATGGTCCCGGTCCCGGTCCCGGTCCCGGTCCCGGTCCCGGTCTCCGGCCCTGCCCAAACCACCCCCAGTAAAAGTTAACAGGCTGTGGGGAGGCGGGAGGCGTCCGGGTGATTCATCCACGAGGCATTTAATCGCCTCCTTCAGCCCAGCTCCCCGTCCCTCGTCCGTCCGTCCGCCCCTTCCAGCGGGGCTCGCTTTAATTCTCCACCAGCCGATTATCCGCCTGACTGCCCGCCGCCGGGGAGGCACCGGATCCCGGCGGGAGCGGGAGGGCGATGGCACGGGGCTGCCATCGAGCCGTGGAACAGGACGAGCAGGGCTTCCCCTCCCATTCCCGGCAAAGCGGGGTGCTGCCTCCCCCGCGCGGGGTGCATTCCCGCCCCGCCGGGATTAGTCCTGGCATAAATAGTCTCTTGGATAATGGAGCGTCTTCCTCGGCTGGGTTTAGATTCCCGGGCTGTGTGTACGCATGCCTTCAGCCCGCAAAACTCCCCGACATAAACAAGGCTGAGGCCGTGGGTTGCCGGCTCCTCCGCCTGGGGGATGCGGGAGGGCCGGGAAAAGTCTCCGGCCTCGCCGCCCGTAGCCGCTTCTCTGGAGAGTCACGGTTCTCTCACGTCCGATGAAGGACAGGAGAGGAACAGCCCTTGGGGAAAAGCGAGTCCAGAGCTGCCGGGGCTGGAACGAGGAAGCGGCAGAGGAAAAGGCAGTGAACAGCCAAGGGAGCAGATGGGGGATTGCAACAGAGCGGAGGAGCGGCGGGATCAGGCGGGGGTCACACACGGCCCCGTCCTGCCTGGAGCTTGCTCCCCAACCCTCCGGACCCCACGCTGCAAGGAGGAAAGGAAGCAGGAGCACGGGGGGGATGCAACACAGGGGCCGCGGGGACAAATTTTATCCACTCGCTGGGCACATACTCCCCAGAAACGGTTCCCCCGGGATGAGGGATCTGGCATGGGATGGGGACGAGGGCCACGAGCCGGGCTCTCCACAGCCACTCCGCTACCAAATAAGGCCTCCGCCGATCCTTTTACATGCCGTTCTCGCCCGGCCGAAGTGACGTGACCGCCGTTCCAAATTCATGTTCTGGCTCCTCCGTGGGGAAGCCCCTGGCCCGCCGCTCCCCTGCACGGGGGGGTCCTTCCCGGGGGGACAGACGAGAGGGACGGGGAGGCCACCCGGGGTGCCAGGAGCAGGCAGGAGGAGCGGGGCTGAAGTGGGGGCTTTTCCCACCTGGCAGCACCGTGACTGACCTCCCCGGGATGGGGGTTGCTTCTCCCTCTTTAAGAGGGAACAAGAGGCTGGAAGGCAAGCCCTGGGAGGGGGGAGGTGGGGCACAGCAGCTGGGCAACCCCCTGCCCCTGCGCTTGAGCAAACAGACAGCACCGGCTCCTCCAGCCTGGGCTGAAAAAACTCCTGCAGGGAAAATACCTGCCTGGCACCGGAGGAGCCCGGCTTTCAGGCATGAGTGACCATCGCCCTCCTCATGTGTCCGCAGCACTGTGGGTGTCCCTGGCACCTCCCAACCGTCCCCTCCGAAGGCTCCCCATGTCCAGCGTCACCGGGTCAGGGGGTCCCCAAGGATCAGCAGTGCAGCAGCCAGCCCCGGGCCCTCCGGATCCAACCGGGAGCATACCGAGGGCTGCCCTTTGCCAGCACGGTACAGGCCATGCTTTTGGAAAAGGCAACAGGCCTCCATAGATGCCGCCCACTGCCATGCCCAGCCGAAGCACAGCCGCAGCACCATCTCCCACACACCCCGCAAGATCACCAGTGGAAAAAACTCCCAGTTATTTAGGAAACTTCGGGAAGTTTGAAGCCAGGAATAAGCAAATGAAGGCAGGCGACAGCGGGCGATGGAGCTGCGGTGATCCCAGCGTTGGCCACCAACCAGGGACTCCAGCAGGGAGCCAGCAGGGACCTGCTGGAGCAGCCCAGCAAGGTGAGAAGGAAGAGGAGATTTCAGATAGGAATCTTCCCGCTCTCACCCTCACAAAGTCCAAATTCCCATCTCAAGGTCACGGGCAAAACCAGGAACTTTGCGGCTGGAATGAAGAAAACCAGCTCTCACCGTGGCGGGGTGTGGGGTTGGTCTCGCGTGGGGATGGGAGCGTTTCGGACACCTTTGGGCTGAGACCCATGGGAAACAGATGCGCGGCCGCTGGATGCACGGTACCCACCGGCACTGGCAGCACCAGGCACCGGGACCAGGGGGAGCCTGGTTTATCCCCCACGCCCCCCGGGGAGATCCGTGTCTCGAGTGGGGCACCCCGCGCCCGCAGATTCCCTCTGGCGAGACGGAGGGGCATTTGCGGGGAGCCCCGGGGCGATGCGGACGGTGAATGAAGGCGTCCCCGGGAGCGGGGATGCGCTCCCGCCGCTCGTCCCTGTCCCCCCGGCCACAGCC
>VZRQ01002013.1:0-12646 GCA_013397975.1 Machaerirhynchus nigripectus
CACTAAATGCCACAGTGTCACTAAAGTCATAAGAACCAGCAAAACCAGTACGCACTGGAGAGCCCTTAAATAACCTTTTCCCAGCAGCCTGAACTCCCTTTCCACACAGAGAATGCACCAAGGGTACTGCAGCAGCTTTTACGCTGCTCTCATAATCACAGGAGTCTGTTTTACAGGGGAGTCGTGGGGGAGTGATGCTCCTTGCAGATGTTTCCAGGTCTCATGAATTCACTGCGGTGCTGCAGTCCTGTACTTGCTTTAAATTCAGTTTTTTTAGGCCACATGCATAAAAGACAATCTCAGCCTCATTTAAAACTAGATATATCTCTGGAACCTCTGATCCATAAAGAGCTTGGAAACACTGGCAATACACACTTGCCAGTTCTGAAAGTATATTGGAAAAACTCCGTATTACTGTGTAGTGTTTGCTTGTTTGCTTGTGGTTCTTTTCCAAGAACTGCTGTATGTTTGCAGAGGTTTAAGGCCAAAGTACTGTACAGAACAGAATTTCATTCTAAAGCACCAGACCAGTATAAAGAACGTGAGGAAATGCTAAGACGCTGCATTTTGCTCAGTGTGCTGGCAGAGAACTGTGTTCCCAACAAAAAAAAACATTCCTCGTGTCCTTCCTTTAAAGCAAATCAGTCCAGGGAATTAAAATCTCAGTTAAGATCTGCTCTTACAGCATGCTTTTGCTTCCAAAATGCCCTAACTAAGCTCATCCTAGGCACCACTCCTCACTTACATAAGTTCTTGGCTGCTACCTGTTGTGCCCAGTGGGTATGTCTTGACTCCTAAGGGACCTGCATACACACCTGCAGCAAAGAGACTGTCTCAGATCAAGCCACACTCATTTAACTTGACAGCTACATCTTCAGCCCGAGGTAAGAGCTCCTCAGGGCTGATATTTCAGGGAAGAACAGTTCCTTGGCATGTCTTTATTCTGGGGAAAAGCATTTGTGGTTGGGTTTGTGCTTCCTCATTTACCAAATGCTAATGCCCTCTGCTTAAAGCTGTTGTTTTTATGGTCATGTTGTTCACTGCACAAATCCCAATCCTGCAGCTCAGGACTGCTGGGATGAGCCCAGCTGCTGGTGGGTGGCCCTAGAGATGACAAACCCCTCAGGGGCACACAGCCCCGGTTCACATGGGCTCACACCACCCGTACAAACAACGCGTGCCACTCTGCTGCTTTCTCCTCAAACTGCTCTAAGTTTAAACAGCTGTAAGATGCTTTCAGCCATCAAATAATAGAGGCTGTGAGCTCCTTGCCAGCAGCCACAGCAAGAGCTTGTGCCTACTACTTGAAGTCAAATTTCTGTCTCCAGCAGGGGTTCCCCAACTTGCTCTGCTCTGCTGCATCCTTTCCAAATAGCTGTAAATTGAGGTTATTGTAAGACACTTAGAGCTTTCAAGTAGCAAAGCTGAGCTCTGCTGCTGTCTGACATTCGCTCCAAGAGCCATAGAGGAACGCATAAGGCAGGTTACCACAGGTCTGTCCAAGCTCACTTCCAAACCAGGAAGAACCAGAGAAACTTTTAGTGTTAACTTCCTCAGGACACAAAAATGCACATGATTTTTGTAATCATTACAAGTTATAACACCAACAGTTGCCTATTTATTGCTCTTTGAAACAAAAGGAACTACTGGAGAACAGTGTGTGCCCTTACCTGTGCTCTAAATAAAGATATGTGAACAACCAAATAGAGCAGCAGAGTTTAAGAGCACTCAGCCCTAATGTGTACAGACGGCACAGGGATCTGATCATCTCTTAGATATTCACTTACACTCCCATCTAGGCCATGAAGTGGCCTTAAAGTGGCCTAAGAGGTGCATTGAGTTCAAACCTAATCTGGATAGACAGAGTTTATGGCTGGTGCAGGTACCTCATGAGTTACTGAAAACCTTCCTGTGACGGCGGCGCCGAGCACACCCACCCCACCCAGCGCCGTGGGGAGCAGCCACATGCAGTCTGGCCTGCTCAGAGCGAAGCACCACACAATCACAGAATCTGACAATTTTGGATGGCTGACCAGGCACCTTGCTTTAGCTGGGAACAGCCTTCAAAGTCAAAAATGTTTCCCCAAACAGCCCACTTTTAGCATTTCCTAGCTTTCTCATTGCAGTATCAGTATGTGTTTAAATGTTTTCAAATGCATCGTATATAACGTGCAGCTATCAGATCACTTTACTTTCATCCTCTGTGATCCACAGTAAGAGCAACACGGATTGAGGTGGTTTTGGAAAAAATGCAGGGTTTTATTATGCTGCCAAAACCCCCACAAACAGCACAAACCCCAAAATACAACACTTATTCCTAATATACCCTGCAAAACCTTGTCTGATTGCCTGTTGTCTGCATGATCCTAAACAGAACATAAAAGCAGAGCAGTAAAGAGGAAAAGAGATGCTGTTGGGATGAGAGAAAGGGTTTGCCAGGTCCTCCTTTGCTCATTCGTAATACCGTTTGTTGATTTTTCAGTTAACAGCTCTTGCCACTGTCATATTCAAGTTTTTAACCTCTTTTTCCTCTAAGGGCTTTTCTAAGCAACCATAGATGTTTCATTGCCTGGGGTCAGACTTACCATCAACAAGAGGGCTATGCCACACCCAGTGACCAGCTGAAAGGATTTAGGTTTGAACACTGAAACCCTGCAAGGTCTTTTCTCTAAGCATTTGTAGTTCTCTAACTCATTCTCCATACTACAGCTATCAGCCAGCTGGGAAGCAGTGCCTGATACTCCTCCTCTGCTTTCTCAGCTGTTTTAACTAAGTGGATTTTGAGGATGTAGTTGTGGTTCCTTCCTGACCCTGACAGAGAGGCATCACAGCCACAAAGTCCCTGGCCTGAAGCTCAGGGCTGCTCTCTGGAAGCCCTTTTGCAGCAGGGACCCAGCAGCACAGACAGACACAGACTGCTGACTGAGAAACGTGGCTGGTTTTTACCTGTGAGTAATATTGGTCTTTATTTTGCTGCCTGAGACCCAGCAAACTCCATCTCCTGTGTCGCAGCTGCCATCTGCAGGTACCCGAGCTCCTTGCTGGGGAACAGCCTCTCCCAGGAATGGAAAAGGGGATGTGTCTGGCAGAAAGGCTTTTCCTCCCCTTCCACCTCACTCACTATTTTTCTACTTCCCATCTGTTAAGCCCTCCCCCCTTCCTGGCCTCTCTGCTTTCTCCATATGCTTGCTCTGCTAACATCTATATTCTTCCTCACCTTCACATATGTCCATCTGCTGATGCGAGGGAGTTGCAGTTTAAGCTTTCAGCTACCACCAAGCATCAGAAAGAATCCTTCCTGACATCTCACCCTCCCTCAACAGCAGCAAGGAAACCAACCACCAATGCTGCCTCTTTATACTTCACTGGGATACCACTACTTAGCACAAAACCACCAGAAAGATCAAAACCCTCTAAATTAACATTCCCTCCTGTCCTCAGAGCCCCCTCAAGCAGCTGCTCCCTAAGGTTGGCATCCCAGTCAGGAGCATTGTTTCAGCACGGATTTCACTGGCAGCCTCAAGAGCCTTTGGGAGTGTCCCGCACCTGAGGCCAAACAGAATGAGATGTCCAGAAATCCAGCTTTCATATCCTGAACCACTCCCTGGTTAAACACCAATCCCTCTCTCCCTCTATCAGCCTGTTAAAGCCTCACCACTCCATCCCCTCCTTCTCAAGCAGAGCGTTGTTTAAATTGTCTATGTATCTTTGGAAGTAAGGCGCTGTTTACCGAGGCGCACGCACCGCGCTACCTTTTATCATCTTGTCAGCAAGCTGAGAGTGAAAACAGCAAAACATGATTCTGTTAGAGGGAAGAGCTCATTGTCACAGCCCAAAATGTTTTCAATTACCTTCTCTCCCTACTGCAAAACCCTCCTAATGAAACATGCAGACCCCAAAAGAAAAGCAGGTGCCTTAGCATATCATAAAGGCAAAGAGGCAAATCCTGGCTCTACTTCATTTCTAATCACTCCCCCTTCACAACCAGACACGTTGTCCGTGTTTTTGTTACACAACCAGCCTCCCCAGCAAGTGTTCAAGCATGAGACAGCTCTACAAACCTGCACTGACAACTATTCTCATTTTCTACCATGCACCTCATGACAGCTCTTCTTATCATAAATACCTCAGATGGTTACCTCAGAAACGAGTGGATGGCAATTAAAGTCAGGTATCCCCATCTGTGTGTAGGAATGCCTCTGCTCATTTTCTAGCTTTGAACTGCACTAACAGCAAAGACTTCTGAACTAAGAATTGGCAAAGAGCAAGAATGAACATTTTGAAGTGCCTGGTTTTGTACCCAAAATACCACATGACTTGTGTTTTCACTTCCTCTGCCCACTGCCTGAAAAACCATTGCTTTAGAGTAACGGAGCTATTGGATATTTGTATCAATGCATATTGTATTGTGCAGGCTGGAATTGTCTAAGCTACCAAAAAATATTTTAACTCCAGAAAACAAAGTTGTGATCTTTGATTACAATGAATATTCAACAGAGGCAATGTAAAACCACACTCAGCAGTAGCTCTGCCGCTCCTACCTTACTCCTTGCATAATTCAAGACTTTCTTTTGATAGTGAATCAAGGCACTGTGTGGGCACTGAAACAAACCTGATACAGCTGGTGAGAGCTGGAAATCACTACCTAATCTAACACAGCAGCAGGCAATATGCCTCTTCCTCCTCCATTATCTTAACAATGCAAGGCAAGAGTCATGTTGAACACAACCACCGGGCAAAGGGGATATCAGAGATGCACCCTCTCTACCATGTCCCCCAGAGGATCTCATGGACGAGCAATTCTGTTCAGCCACACGAGGATCCAGCCGGCTCTAAAAATGAAACAGTGGAAACAACAGCAGCAGAAAAGGTCCCACACATCAGCACAGGGAAGGGAGACCCACACCACCCTTTTTAAGAGAAACACAACAACCATATTAACTGTGTGCCTTGCCACTGCACTGGGGGAAAGCACCAAAGCCTGGGGGGACTCCCTAATGAAAAAAAGGAGAGATTAAATAGAAAAATGTATACCTGCACCTCCTTAAAATTTCTTTGTAATGCAGTTCCTGGGGCTCAGCAGCAATTTGGTGAGACACAGGGATGCTGAAACAGAGGGATAAAATGAGTGGAAGTATTAATGGTGCCATGAAGGTTTGAATTAAAACAGAAAAGGTGCCATATTAAAGAGTTAAGAGAAACAACGTTTTAAAGCATGTCAAGTTTGGCAACTGGGTGCAGTTTTTTGCATCATCATAACTCTTGTGCATCCACATCCTCTGGAAAGCTTAGTTCCTCCATGGACAGGGCTCACAAACTGCACGGAAGCCCCACAAGGAAGGGAGCTTACTGCCACTCTCCTGGCAAAGCACCCACCAAGAGGAAATTTCAGAGTGGGATTCCCACACAAGCTCATCAAGTCCAGCACAGTTAAATGAGCTCCTCATGACAAAAGGCTGATCAAGCACAGGCCTGTCAGAGTGCAGTACCCCTCCCTTCACAGCCCTCTCCATGTGAGTCACTGCAGCCACAGCTGCCTGGAGAGCACTAGTGTGGCACTATGAAGTGTCTTCATACATTCCCATCAGGTGAGCCATGCACAGCCTGAACCAACACTGAGAGAATAACAACACAGTACAAAGCTGTACTATAGCCAGACCCATATACTGAGTTTTCACCCAGAAACTTCATCTCCACCTTTGTGAGTGAGAGCTGGGGGCAGCTCAGCCCTCTGGGCAGCTCTCCAGCAATGCCAGGAGCTGCCAACCAGACCCTGACCCCCTGCACCCACATCCACTGTGTCCCCTCCACTAATGCAGCACCCAGGCACAGCAGCTTGCTCACGGCCTGTCACCAGCATAGCTGTTATGACAGGTTTATGCCAGTTTAATATTAAAGCCTAGAGGACTATCTGCATAATTAAACATTGATCTGCTCTCCCTCTCTGCACGTGCCTCTAGATTTGTGTGAAAGACATTAATCCAGTGTCTGCCTCAGGACAGAGGTCCTGCAGGCATGATGTGGTGCCAGTTCCCTATGGAAAATTCTGTCCATCTTTAAAAAAGCATGCAGAACTTTCAAAACGTAAAGCCAAGGTGACAGGCCAGAGGCATTTTCCTTTTTATCAGGGAAGAAAGAAGAGAAACAAAGGGACAAGGGGATTAGCTTCTGGGCTGGCACAGGAAAGGGGATGTAATTGCTAGGCTTTGCTACTGCAATGCCCATAATCTTCAGCTGTGGGTGTTTGGACAAAACAGCACACCCACAATAAGCAACAAAATATAAATGCCAAGCAAGAGCTACTTTTCAGAATGTATTGCAAGATACAACCAATGGGCATCACTGAACCCACTTTTTTCTCAAACAGTTGTTCTGAAAGTGTAATGCCCAAGCAATCCAAAGTAATTTTTATTACGAAGTGTTTTTGAGAAACAAGAGGATCCTGCTTGACAAAAAAGAAGATACCCTGAGACCTGTAACTCAGGTATGGGGCTACTGCCAGTCAGCACGCTGCCCCACAGCACACTGTCCTTCCTTGACTAAGCCTCAGTGGGAACGCCAGGCTGAATCCTCTGGGAGAGCAAAACAGGCAGTGGTCTCAGAATGTCTCTGATAGCACCATGGAAATGCAACTGGTCACGGACCAGAGTCTGTACAATACTGGGGTGAGCAGATACAGTTTTGCATAGGCAGGGGTGGGACAGAAGTTGACTCCCACCCAAAGGAGAACCAGCCTTAGTTTGTCCATTGGGAGGAAAAGGTGACACCAGTGACAGAGCAGTCCCAGAGTTCCTGGTAAAAGGGAAGAAGAAATTACAGCCCACTACAGCTGATGTGGGGAAAACAGTCTAAAAGTAATTTTAAGATTAAAACCTGTGTGATAGTTCTGTTGCCCAGCCAAAATGTTTGCTTTTGTGTCCATGCTATTAAAGCATTCCAAAGGGAACACACATGCACAGGACCCATGCTGAGAAGACACTGCATTTGATGGAGGAAAATTAGTAAGATCTCTCTCTCTCTCTCTCATACATGTGGACACTCAGGAGAGACAAAACCAAGAAAATCCCCACAACCAAATCAGCTGACAAGGACAGATGCAGGGGATCACTGGTGGCAATACTGACACCTGGGAAAATATTCATATTCTGGAATAGAGTCACCCCAAAGCTGCCAAAGTTTGCCAATATCCACCCTCAGAGGAGCACTGCCACCCCATTGCAGCAGCCCCTGGCCTCAGCCCAAATTAAAAGCAGCAGTGGTTTCTCCAGCTACCCAAACTGCCCAGGTTTCACACTCATCCATGGGCACAAGCTGCCCCAAACTGGGACTGAAGGGGCCCCCAGCTGCAGTTCTCTGTGATGTGAAGAGAATTTTTCCTCATGCCAGGAAGGGGCTCGGCAGCCACTAGGCAAGGCAGGAATGCAGGGTTTCCATGGAACTTAAACGGGCAATGCCTGCAATGTCACTACGAGGAAGTTTCTTCAGTGTATCAGGTGTAATGTAGAAACAAACAGTTTCTCTACATAAATTGTATAAAACCATTCCACAGAATGCATGAAAATATCCAAGTGCTCAAATTAATTGCTTCCATGGGAGACAACCAGTAGATAAATAGCCAATATGAATATTTTGAGTTCCAATTTCTATCTTGTGCTACCCGTAAGTTATTTTCACATTTAGATAACAAACCTGTATTTAAGTTAATCATGGTTTAACAGTTAAGTCACAACTGAAAAATACCAGGGGAATCCTAATTTTGCTGCAAGCCCTGATTATTCTGTATTTTCAAAATTGCAATTGAAGGATTGCTTTTCTCCCCTAGCTATTACAGAAGAAAATTGCACTGGGTTTTTTTTCTTTCCAAGTCACTGTAGCTGAAATTTTTACTGGGGCATACCAGAATACCTTTTGTCTTCATCAAGTCTTTTACTTTCCTTATATGAATAAATACTGCGATCATGGCAAGCAGTTGAGGGTTTGTTCAGCATAACGTTTGTAAATGTTGTTTTGCCATTTGTTTTGGGCCCTTTTTTAAAGGTCAGCAAGCGTCACACCTAATCTGACTTATAATTACTCTAGTAAACATGGCTAAATAGATAAATGCCAGCACATTTAAGTATATAACATTAAATGCTCTGCTTTCTGTTCCTAATGCACCAGATACCAAGAAGAGCAGAACAACTGAGCTTTCCTAGCGAAGATTTATAAGCCAAGGTGAAACGGAGTTTGCATGTCTTTCAATAGGCTAAAGAGGTCCTTTTTTCCTCCACAAAATGCTCTGATTACTTCTCCTTGTTCTTCTTCAGGAGATGCAGGACAGAATGAAATAGCTGTCCTGCATGAATAAGGAAATAACCTAAGGTGCAACAGGTCAGTCCATAATGTAATATACCTCCTGTGTCAGCTCCAAGGGCCCATGTGAATTTTAGCAGCCATCTGTTATATTGATCGGATTACCTGGTGACAGTGAAATCCAAGGGATGCGTATTTCAGAAGCTTTGATGGGTGAAGAAAGCCAGGCAAGCCAGGGAAGTAGCCAGCATCACATCCAGACAGTGTCACGTGGACCCGGGAGCACAGCCTTGCCCAAGGACAGGGTCACCCCCTCGCAGGGGGGTGCAGAATTAAATCCACAAATTTACTTTAATGAGTGACAATGAATAAACCAAGGAGGAACAGAAGGTTACGGGTGCAGGGAGCACAGTGAGGCCACAGGGAGTTTTCCCCAGGACCACAGTGGGGCTGGGCAAGAAGTGAGAGCCAGCACCAAAACGAAGGGAAGCCATACGGAACTCTAGTTTGGAGCCTGCTGGCTCCTGCTTATGGGAAAAGCAGCCCTGAGCAAGCATCTCAGCCACCTCCCTCCTCACCTGCTCAGACAGAGCCCCCTTCAGCTGAGTGAGCTGCCCAGCATCTCAGCCAGTCCAGGTTCAAAAAATCACATGCTGGCTCCTTCACATTCAGCACATGCAGTCTGGTTTTCCCACATCCCACCCAAAACCTCCATTAGGTCCTGCTCTCCCTGGGATGTCTCTCTGTAGTGTCCTACAGGACTGGATCACTAAAGCCCAGGCCAACAGTGGCTGCATGGTTGCATTTCTCATCCAATCACCCTGGTATTTCCTCAGCAGGAGGGCAATGAAACGTGATTTCTCTACTTCAAAATAAATCTGGCCAAAAGCAGGCAAACCTAACTTCTTCTGTAATGCTTTTTGGTATCTTTGTAACCAAAATATAATTTTTCAGCAGCATTTGTGTTTCTCCTATGAGAATGGAGCACAAAAGCAATCCAAAGCCCTAACAAAAGGAACCACAAGTTTCTGAGTAAAAACAAATAGCTCTCATCGCGCTAAACCCCACAGCTACTGCAAATCACTCAATACAATATTTAATACAAATACCAGACTCCAGTCCCTGACTGAGTCAGGATAAAGAATCTACTCTAAAAAATAACCATCATATATATCGCCCCCCACAAATCAATATTAAGTGAAATGAACTAACAAAAGAAAATCATAATTTCCCAACCACAACTCTTNAAAGGAACCACAGGTTTCTGAGTAAAAACAAATAGCTCTCATCGCGCTAAACCCCACAGCTACTGCAAATCACTCAATACAATATTTAATACAAATACCAGACTCCAGTCCCTGACTGAGTCAGGATAAAGAATCTACTCTAAAAAATAACCATCATATATATCGCCCCCCACAAATCAATATTAAGTGAAATGAACTAACAAAAGAAAATCATAATTTCCCAACCACAACTCTTGTCAGAGTACAGCCTGAGAAAACTGTCAGACAGTATTTTGACTAATACTCACATTAATTTCATTGAGCCTACTTAAGACTGCTGTGAGACTGTTAATATACCACACCACTGCCACATGCCGGGATAGAAATAACTAAATCAGATCAAGACTGGTACTTTGTAAGAAATGAGACTCTCCTGTCAGTCTAGGAAAGACCACAGCACTTCTCGCCATGAATGTATCACGCACACAAAGCAGGCACAGTAGGACCAGAGGCACATCAACTTTAAATACCCACTTTTGTGCTGTCATTTGTGTAGGCACGACACCACCATTCTGTTTGCTCAGTACAGCTGCAGTGACCCTGCACCCCGCGATGGGCTCTGAGGGGGGGCCAACTACAGCAAAGGCCACCAGAGCTTGGTGCCAGCCCTCAACCTCTGCCTACAGATGCACGTTTGCTACAGAGCTGCCCTAAATTCAGTTCATAACCTCCTAGACCACTTCCCCCAGCTCCCCAGGGAGCCTCTGGAAAGCTCCATCCCAACCTGCCTGCTCTGCATGGCTGCTGCTCACCAGCGCTGAGCCCAGAGGGCAGCAGAGGGGCAAACAGTGATCTGCTGCCTCACCCACCTCCCAGCACCTCTGGCACCCACTGCAGGGGCATTGCATATGCCAGTAGCACATCTGCCTTTTCTCTCTTTTCTAGCCAAGTTGCACAGTTGGGGTGCTCTATAACAAAGACACGCCTTGCATTTAACTTATTATAGGCAAGAAGTTTTTCAGAAGGCTGTGTGTCACCAGCACATCTCCATGCACGGTGTCGACTTGGAGTCAACACCAAGTGCTCGGTCTTGGGGGAAATAAGCATTAACTGATCCACTGAAACTGAAATGGTGCAATTTCCTATACCATTCCCAAACCTGATGATTATTGGCCCCCCATCAAGCATCATTAAAACATATTTGCTTAGTCTGTCTTCAGTTGTGTGTGCTCTACATCCAACTCATATTTTGTGGTAAGCTTGCACATACAAAATGTGGTATTTACACATTATGCAAGTTTTTACATATCCCTAAGAGCTGAACAAATTAATTCTTTGATTAACTTAGCCATTTACTCATATGCAATTATTTTCTAAAATTAATGCATTATTTAAATTTATTCAATAAAATAGCTTCTGGTGTGTTTCTTCTCTGTGTTTATTATAAGCTCTGAAGATCAAACATTCATCATTTGAGCTGTGTGGCTTTGATTATAATTGTCAAGGTAAATCACAGGGCACTCTAGCTCTCCCTGGATTTGACAAGTACAGGCACATTCCTCCATGCGAGTCAAGTTTGGCACTCAGGGTAGGCAACACAACCTTGGCATTTGCTCTCAGGAGCTATTCAGCCAAATAAATTCAGACAAATGCTTGTGAAAAGGGAATAGGAAGGGCTCATGACTGCAACTTGAGTTAATTCTCCTCAAACTGTGATTGAATATGTGCACAGAACACCTTTTTCCCCTTCTGAGCCCCCTCCCCAGTCTCCTCCCCAACAGTAGCATACTGGCAGTAAAACACTATATGCGCACTCCGAGAGTTCCCATTACACAGGAACAATTATTAAAATGCATCTTGTTCTTTGCTTAATTGATAAGGTGCTTTCTTTCCAACTTGCCCAAATAATCGCTTTTTAGTAGGTAATAGAGTTGTACATCATAGCGTGTGCTGGTATTTCCCACTGGGAGGTGGGGACATGCTCTCCAACAGCGCTGGCTCCTGTACAGACATTCCCTGACACTCCTGCTCCGACCACGAGTGCTATGTGCAGATATACGGCTTGTAATCAGCACTCAACACCAAGGATGAAGCACAAGGGGGAAAAACAACATCATAGTGCTTTGTGCCAGGGAAGGCTCTCAAAACACAGATGAGTCCTTCACAGTCCAAACTATCTGTTGTCTTTCTAGGGTACATCTGAAAAACTATCAACAAAAGCAATTAGCTCTAGAGAAGTATTTAATTTCCAGCAATATATCTAAGTACGTTACTATTGCTTTTTAATTGGAAAGCATGCTACCAAGGACACTTACTGCAGATTTTGAACTGACCCTGCCCCATCAGCATGAGTCTCTCTGGGTTTTTCACTTATTATGGTACAACTTTATCACTAGCAGCAATTAGTACTTTTTAAACACTGATTTATCTGTACTATGGCTCACCTCAGAGCTTAGAAACAGCAACCTTAGGTGTTTGGGAAAGTTTTTCCAGATTAATCATAAGCCAGAATAACCTAACTTAAAATATACTCATGCACATAACACAACCTGCCAGCTGATCCCAGCATACACAGAGCACACTGGCATGTGTCTGTTTATACAGTGAACTGTTTGAACCACACAAACCCACCTTTATTTCAGTGCTTTGTCTCTCTCAAGTTACCCACAATGTGCAATAAACCTACATACAGTTTTTATTCTAACTGAACAAGACAAATAAATGCAAATATCCTAAAGGAGAAAGTACTTGATGACAGGTAACTGACTCCTAAGTCAAAAATACATAGGGCACAGGGGACAACAGTATGTTCATTATTTTTTGCTAATCGTTGAATTAAAGTCTTCTCAGTGATTAGAAACCAAGCTGACACTGGTAAAATGCCCTGGTTTTAAGTTCACTCAAATCTGTTCAAGGTCTTTCTGTGTAACACATAGGACTTCAAAGTGCTACGGTTAACTCAGAACAATTGCCCCAGTTCTTAGATTCAAACAGACACAATTTTGATTGTGGTAAATGTAAGTATTATACCACATAAGTTACTTACTCAGTTGGACCACAGTAAATCAAAGCATAGTTCAGTGAACATTTATAAAGCACTGCAAATGCTGTGGAATAAACACTAAAAC
>VZRQ01002048.1:0-14694 GCA_013397975.1 Machaerirhynchus nigripectus
ATATTTATTTATTTATTTATTAGATTGATACCATGTTTTTGTGCCATGGATAGATGAGAAAGGTGCTCCTGTGGCTCACTCCTAGACCAGCTTCCTCCCAGAAATCTGTCCCTGTCCAAGAAACTGACTCACAAATTCAGGAAGGATAGATGTTTAGAGATTAATTTTAAAGGTGTTAATATTAAATTTCTTTTAAAGATGAACAGTCAGTCCCTCTTGTAAACAACGCACTTAGCTTACAGCTTAGCTTCTCCATAAATCAAGGTGTTGTCTTTTCCTAGGATCCCTTTGAAAACCTGCAAAATTATCCCTGTAATATAAGCTGCTTAAATGCCTCAGTTGAAGAGGTGAAATCAAACAATTAGAAAAAAAAAAAGTTTTCCAAGGAACCAGACTGAACACAATAACAAAAAATTGTTACATGTGTGTGGTGCATACATGGCAGTTATCTCTTTATCAGATTAATGTTGCACTGCGAGCTTCTATAAACCAAGAATCTCATTTCACCATTATTTTTATTTTATCAATCAATGATATTTTTTGGATCAGCTTTCTGTGGAAAATGAGATGCGAAAGCAACAGAAGAGAAGGGAAAGGGACAGTGAAGCAGTGATTGAGTAAAACTGTAGTTCAATTATCTGACTTATCCCCAACTGATTTCTTATGTGGCTGCAGAGCAGATAATTCTCTATTTCTTTGTCGCCAAAACTTACTACCAGCTCACTCTTGTGAGTTTGAACCAGATGAAAAATGAGATACGCTCAGGCAAACATTTCAAAAAGAAGACTCATTGTCTGGGTCCTGGCTCACATGTCACAGCAATGGGAACAGTGTCACAGGTCTCCACTGCTTGCTCTATGTTCCCATGTGTTGACACAGCCAGGCAACTTCTAAGATCTGGCTTCTGTGGAGCCATGGATCACTGAGAAAGCCTGTGGATCTCTGTCCAAACAACAGGAGAACACTCTGGCATGTCCAATCCCCAAGTGCAGAATAATTTAATGCCTCTTCACTGATAACCTGTTAGGTCTCACATGCTGGGAGATAAGAAAGCATAGATTTTTGCTCCAAGTGTCAATAACAGTGTTTTTGTGTGCCTTAAATAGTTCAGGAGAATTGATGGTTGCAGGTCTGTAGCAACAAGCAGCCCCTGAGTTTGGTCATCACAGTCCCCAGCAAAGCTAAAGGATGTTCTGGATCTAATGGTTTATTAAACAGATGAAGGCCATTTCATTCTCAAATGCATAATTAGGCAGTACTCTGTGTTCAAATTATGTCTCTGGGCATATTCACACAATGAGCATGGCACAGGGGATGCAAATTCAGGCACCAGAGCTGACTGTAACTGGAAGCAATCTTTGCTTCTTCAGCTACTGAAGAGGTGGAATTTATAACTCCGGCTCAGAGTTGTGCTAATGCAACTTCTTGGACACAACCAAACAAGTAGGAGTTGCACTGCATCAGGCAACCGCATCAAGCTGAGTGAGGCTTCATAAGTTTAAAACAAAACACCCAAGGCATCATAGAAACATGGCTTAGAAAACTGCTTCACCAGAAAGTCTACCCATTGCTGAGAAACTTGCCCTCCAGTTCTGGAGTGGTCCTCACTGCCAGCGAGACTCACTGCCTAGCATCCCTCTGTGAGCCTGAGCCAAAGTATGTGAGTTAGTTACAGTTCCTGATTGTGGTAATTGGTCCTTATTTCAAGCTATAAAGACTTGTGCTATTTTCCTTTCACTACCCTGATTTAAATCTGATATCACCCAAAATAGCAGGCAGACACCAGCAGTACTAAGGGACGTATCAGAGCTGTCTGAAGGTTACTTTAAAATGTGTGCAAATGCTGATCACTTCTCTGAGCCGCCCCAGGACTTACAGGGTCTCTCCTATTAACCCTGCTCCAGACGTGGAATGGGACAACAAATAATTGCGCTCTGTATTTAGAAACAATCCTGCTTGTGTAATTTCTGCCACTTCTCCCTCTCGTCCTTTTATCATTCACAGCATTTGCATGAAGACAGGATCTTCATTTCAAAGGAGTCCATCTGCTCTGGCTGCTCATTCTCTTCCTGAAGTTATAAACCTCTATCTGCAACAACATAATCCTCTCACCACAGCAACCTGCGGTGAGGTCACAAGTGGAGGATTGTGACTTCAGGTGGGGAAATGAGCAGCAGGAGCAGATGAACTGTTAAGAAACAGAGATCCCATTTTCATTGCAAATGTCCTTTGCATTAAAGAATGAGGCTAGGAAAAGGCAGCCAAGGGAGGACACTGAAGCAGAAAGCCGTGCACACAGAAAGCATATCCAAATGCTTTAAACAGTTGCATACAGTGAACTAGCTCTTGGAAGAGCAATATCTTAAGAAGTAAAACAATTAGCTGCTTCCAATCATGCTGACAATTAAGAATGTATACAGTAAAAATTTCCAACCCTTCCTTAGAAGCTATAACTTCTTCTCTTTTTTCTCTTTTCTTTTTTCTTTTCTTTTCTTTTCTTTTCTTTTCTTTTCTTTTCTTTTCTTTTCTTTTCTTTTCTTTTCTTTTCTTTTCTTTTCTTTTCTTTTCTTTTCTTTTCTTTTCTTTTCTTTTCTTTTCTTTTCTTTTCTTTTCTTTTTTTTTCTTTTCTTTTTTTCTTTTCTTTTTTCTTTTCCCTTCCCTGAACTTCCCTTTCTCTTCCCCCTTTTCCCTTTTCCCTTTTCCCTTTCCCAGAGAAAGGCAGCTGATGGACAGCTCTAGGAAATTAAATCCCTCCTGTCCTATAGCAGCAGTTTGACTATGACCTGCAGAAGCCCAGGCTTTTCCCCCACTCTCATGCGAATGGCCCTGCACTGGGACCTGTGAGCCCACACGCTGGCACAGAAACACCACACTGTCAGAGTTTCCTGTAGGGGACTGATCAGGAATCGCTGCCTTAAGTGTCAACAATGAAAAACAATAAGCAGAGGTCACCCCTGTGAACTACACAGCACCCCAAACTCCAAGAAAATACTGAACTGTTTTTGTATTTCACTCAAAAACAAGGGAAGATGATCCATGAGGCTCAGGCATCATAAAATGTCACCTGGAACGTTCAGCTCATCATGCCCTGGTATGAGGTGTAGAGAGAACCCCTTGTCACAGTGCTGGGTGTGAATATGGTGGCCTGGAGGAGAAGGGCTGCAACAGGGAACATCCCACTGGGAAGTGGCTCTGCCTGTTCTCACTTGGAAGAGCAGAGGGAGGGGTGGCCAGGGAACATCTGACATTTTTTCCCTGAGTTGTTTGAATATAGGATCCACTACCTCTGGTGAGGTAATACACTTCCTCTGCCTCACCTTTCCCAAGTGAGTTCTGACACACTTCCTGACAGGAGAAGGTGACATGACTGACATTCAGGGCTACAAGGTTGCTGGGCTGTAATCTCTAGTTAAAATTGAATCTTGTATATTGCTCCCTGACAGTACAGCCAGACTCCTGATAATTATTTGGAGGCTACAGTATTTGTATTTTATTTTGCCTTTTGAAGAGAAAGGTTAGTTGGATTTATTCATCACTTGTTGCAAATTAAAGGAGAGTAAACTTTCCTTTTTCATCTTTAATGATTACTGCAGCAGTCAATTTTTTTTTTTTTTTTTGTTTTTCTTCTTAATAAAAATGTAAAGTAAAATGTAAAGTATAAAAATAAAAAAAAAATAAAATATTCTGTAAAGATGGGAGAGAAAAAATTTTATGTCAACATGCTTTTCAAAAATCCACTGCAACTAAAGAAGGGACATTTTTGTGTTACCCATCGATTGTTAACTTGCTTGTTGCCATGATATAAGGAAAAGGAAAATGCTACACAGATGCCACAATCTATAACAACAAGAATAACAGGAAGATTTTAGACAGAGGGAAAAGAAGGTCAAATTCACTTAAGCAAACAGCCAAGGCAAAGAAATGGATTTAAACTTTACTTTAAGACCTGGTGTGTTATTGCATTTGGGGTTATTTCCATTGTGTGATGGGTTCTGCGTATCTATCTACCTACCTATCTATCTATCTATCTATCTATCTATCTATCTATCTCTATCTTTCTATACAGCATCTATCTATCATACTTATATGATATAAAAGAAAATTTCTTATGAGGAACACATCTGATTAACACTTTAGGTGCCACATGTTACTCATCTTTGCAGCTCTGAATTTGCAAGGTTTGAGAAGGAAAGAGCTTTGGCCCAAGCCACTCGTATTAAATACTGGGACAGTTTAGGAAATTTTTCTCCATCACAACAGAAGCCTGTTCAAATGTTTGAGACCATGAGTTAAAAAAGATAGGAGAAACTGATGAGCCTTGATGTTTCTTGTTGTACTGTGTTTGACCTAGATTAGCATCTGGAACTTAGGACCTCTGGAAGGGAAATTTACATTTGTTTAAGTGGTAAATAATTCATGTTTTTTCTTTACTAGAGCTTTCCACATATACTAGTTAGGGCAATGCTCCAGTAGTGTATGTTTCAAAGCTTGTAATGATGGGCAATAGACATTAAAGAGAGGGAAATACTGAACTTAAAGAGCAGCCTAAAGTCCTAGAAACATCCACAGAGGTAGATTTGATCCCTTTATAACACTCGAGTGAGTTAAATGAGAAATAAAGGAAGGAGAAATGATTCAACTGAGAAGCCACCATGGAAAGAAGCCTACTTTTAATATAAAATATCTATGTGATGCTTGTAAAAGCATTAGCCCCAATACATGGAAGTCCCAAATCAATGAAAAAGAAGAAATGCTGAAAAAATTTTCTCTTGGCCCCAATATTTACAAAAATAACAAGCAAAAAAAAAACAACCAAAACAGCTCAAATAGGTGTGAAGGCCCATGAAGACTCTAAATATCTCTTGAACACTACAAGTACTCAAACCTCTCTCTTTCCCTCTTTCTGAGATCTGTGAACAAAATATGAAAATCATAATATCAGTTGTCCTGTCGTGACTGAACAAGAAATACATTACATAAACACTTCTCAAGATCTTCCCTCGTGTCTTGTGCCCTTGCAGAAAATTTTTCTGATTATTACTTTTCTCATTAACTACAAGATAAAGAACTTTTATCTTTAGGGAACCTTATCTTCCCATCCTAAAATCTGCATTGCTTTGCAATATAAATCTGCTATGTTTAGAAATAGAAATGAAAAAGCATTGTCCAGGTGTTTGAAAAACTGTGTCTGATGTCCTGGTCCCTGGAAAAGAATTCCAAGCCATGGAAAAACATTTTTCCTTTTTTTCTTATTTTTTTAAAATGGCAATGAGGTGGCCTTTCCGAGGCAAGTTTTCATTGCTGTGTCAGTAAAGGCTTGTTCTTTTTTTCTCATATACATACAGCAATTAAATCAGTATTGACAGTGACATTTGAATGCTGTATCTCTTTTCCTCAGCTGGAACTGTGCTGTCATATCTTCCTGTGGATAGTTTTGCAGAAAACTGGTGAAAGCCATGTAAACTTTCACATTTTCCTTGACACTGAGTCTGCAAGACACATGAACACACATGCACATTTTTCTTTTATAATGAAGCTAGTTTGTCCACTCGCGGAACAGTGAAGCACCAAAATCAGCATAATCTGAGGCACAAAGCAATAAGTTAGCAGGACATTTTCTTCTGTCTTGGAAGGCTTTTTTTTTTTTTCCCTTTGTTTTTTCATGGAAACTTCTTAGAAGTAATTGATTTCTTGTTTTTATAGTGTCTGTTCCATAAGTATAAATAAGTATCAGTACATACTTATAAAACTTTGTACCCAACAGTACACTGACACCTTTTCGATTCATGCAAAAGGCACCTTCTTCCCACACACACAAAAAATGTAGTTCATTGTGCTCAGAATTATTGCTTGAAACCCAAGAATATTTCACTGGTAGAAATAGAAGGGGTTTTATTTTACAATGCATCAAAACATGTAAATAAACACCTGAAGTTGATCTAGAAATGCAATTAGAAGAGTCAGGTTCATGATGGTATTTTTTGTCCAAAAGTGGTTATGTATTTTTGTAAATCCTGTTAGGTGCCTCCCTGCACCTTTACAACCTAAACACAGCCGTAAATCTGACTGTCAAGCCCTCCTTACAGGAATCTGGAAAACTGTGTCTTCCACTGTGTAATTTCTTCCACTCCAATCCATGAAGGGGAAAACACAGGTCCCTAGATTTGCCACGGACACAGATTAAACAAATCCCAGATGATCTTATGTCAGATTTGGGTGACACTTCGAGAAAAAATAAGCAATTCTGTTCTTAGGAGAAAACAAATTAAAACAAAGCAAACAAACACCCCACACAACGAAAAAAAAAAAAGATGACATTCAAGTTTAATTTGTAATATTTTTTATAAATGCGTATCTGTGTACTCATCCACCTCTTAATGATCTCTTTTCAACTACCTGATTTAGTGATGACAAAATATTCAGGTCCTAGCTTTTGGAAAACAGGATAATAAAGGAAGGCAGAATGCACCCTTTGACACTTTGAGGGAGTAGCAACCATGTAAATTCACCTGTTAGGAGAAATGAGAAAATCAGTGCTGAGATCCAAATTTTATTAATGTCTCATGCTCAGGAAAATCCTCAGTCAGAGCTCATCTCCTGTCAGAAAGCCCAACAACATGCCACAAAATCGAGCATCACATGCTCCATATCACCAGGTGATGATACGTTTTTCCTCTCTTTGAGGTTGTTCAGGATTGTTTCCAGGTGTTTTCAGAGCAGACAGGGCAGTTAGAATCAATGTTCTTTTTCCTCTGCTTCTGTTCTGTACCGCAAGAAGGTTCTGCAAGGGTTCTATTGAGTAGTACCCTTTAAGAAAACATAATTACTTGTCATAAAAATCTCATCTTTCATGATTTCCAGAGAAAATCAGTGTTTTTCTGTGCAAACTTAATTCATATTAATTCACTGTGATCCTGGTGTCAATGAAAAGACTTTTATTGTTTGGGACTCAGCTTACCTGCCAAGGGAAGTGGGACGTTTCTCCCGGACACAGGCAGATCAGGACTGACTTTTAAAGGAAGCTGGACATATATCTTACAAAACCCCCCTTCATGCCACCAACTGCACAGGAGACTTTTCAAAGTGTTCCTGGATTAATTAACATTCAATGAATCCTATTGATGGCTTTTCATCTATTCCTCTGAAATATTTTGATTCTTAAACCATTGTGGCTGTGAGTTAGGATAAATATGGCACCTAACTCTACTCCCAGGTGGGTAAAGTTTAAATTGTGGTGCATCTGGATGATTTTTTGTTGTTATTGTTTTCTTTTCATATGCAGCTCAGTGTGCCTTTGAAGAACATCAATAGATTTCTTTGATTCTGAAGCATCTCTACTAAAATACTCAATAGATGATTGAATAGGATGGGTTGTAGGGAAAGATTTGTCAACAGTAGCCTCCAGCAAAATACAAAGATTATGGCAGTAGTTTTCAATAGATTTTGTCTATCTTCTTCTAAGACTCTAAAATTAGGGGGTCTTGCATATCAGCGTGGCTTTGAGCTGTCTGTTCATCTCAGAAATGCAGCAAGAAAAATCAACCACCACACGTATGCCTCTTTTTTCCATCATTTTTCAGTATTTGATCTTTCAAAACTTCTCATTCTTGCTGGGCACTGTCAGATTCAGTGCTTGTCATTTCAAGTGTGTTCAAATGTTCTTTGTTGTCAGTCACACAGACACCTCCCAAAACATATTTGCACATGCACAAACACGTGCAAAGTACTTAGCTTCATTTGTTCATCAGATTTTACCAAAGGTTTTGGCAAAGGAGGAATAAGAATCCCCAAAACTATGTCTTTCACCTCCTCCTGTTTTAACATATTGGAGTGACAAAACCTTTCCTGACCTCAAAGCACTCTTCGCTTGTTTTGAAAAGGATAATTTTTTCAGGCTGTTCTACTTAAGCTTCTTTTTAGTTATTTGCAACTTCACAATCCCATTCACAAACTGTTGCCATGGTAAATAATTATATCACAGATGAATTGTGTATGCTCCCACTTCATGGCTGGAAGAGAAATTGTAAAAGGAGAGGTGAGAATGAGAGAGGGGAAAAAATCAAAATCCTTTAAAATTACAGGGGAGAGAGTTGAGAAATGATTACCTCCTCGTTAACATAATTAACTCCATGAATTATAAATTGGTATTAGAACTTCTGACAAAAGGAGTAATTATATTTACTCATGTAAAATTAAACAATACAAAAAAAATTAATGGGATTCACCAGAAGCACTGTTAATATTATCATAAAATTCAGAGATCCAAATAGTTCAGATTTAGAAGTGATTTAAGCAGCATAAACTTTAGTGCTTCTTGGATTTGAATAGAGTGAACATGTTTCCTCAGTGTTTTATAATCAAACTGTGACACAAAGCACATAAACCCTCTAATTCTTCAGGAAAGGGAGTACTAATATACAGAGGCAGCTGCATTCTTCCTAAACAGGGACTGCTTACAGGCAACTTTTTGTTTTTGCAGTGAATTTGTACACACACATCCACACACACAAAACACTCTACAGTTACAGACACAAATCTCATGAGAACAGTAAATCCTGCAGTTGATCTCTGAGCATTGGGAGAACAAGAGCAGAACAGATGCAGGTGAAAGGCAACCTAATCCATTGGTTTACCTCTTGTATTACCACTCTTATATTTCCTTCTGTATAATGCATCAACCTCATGGCACAGGATTCTTCTTGCTTAAATTTAGATATACAGAACTCAAGTGACATGGTTAGCTGGGTTTCTTCTGGAATAAGTGTAGAACAGCAGCTCAAAACCATTATTTGGTCCATCTGGAATGAGCTCTTTCATAGAAGAGACTGATTGTTTTTAGAAATGTCCTTGTTTTTCTCTCAACTTAAAGGACCGTTTTTTTTTTTCTTTTTTTAATTTTCAAACTCCTAACTAATCTTCCTACCTTGTCTTTATATTGGAAATACCTATCAGCACTTTAATTTTACTTTCCATAGTGTAAACACTTTTCCATGTCCTAATAATTTAATGTTTCACATTTGCTACCTGGGTTTATCTATCTGTCTGTCTATCTATCTCTCTATCTATCTATCTATCTATCTATCATCTATCTATCCACTTGTTTTTTTGTTTGCTTGCCTGTTTTCCACTGTTACCCTTACTTCTTTCCCAGCAGGAAGCACTCAGGCAAGCCTACACACTGTGATGCATCTCACTCATGAAGTCTCCATCACAGGTGTATAAAGTAGGAAGAGTAACTTTGGAGCCAGGGAGTTTGGTCCACTGAGAAATAACCAGTGTGACTGGCTCCATGCAAGGGGAGAAAATGGCAGAGATGGTACCACATGCTGGTGTTTAGGCAGTTGCCCATTTTAATTGTCCCTGGATGCAGTATTGGATTGGTTTGGCACAGCCTGGCTTTGGGTAGCAGGGGGGCCGCGAAGATGGCTCCTGTGAGAAGCTGTTGGGAACTTCCCACCATGTTTGGCAGAGCCAATGGCTGATGGCTCTGAAGATGGACACGCTGCTGGCCAGAACTTGCTCCCAGGCTGGAACAGCCTGTCCTTGGAGGACTGCACCACGTGGGAAGAGAGAGCCACGGCGCAGCAGCTGTGGGAGGGCTGTGTGCCCGTGGGAGGGACTCACGCTGCAGCAGGTGCGGTTTGGCTGCTGCTCCTGAGAGGGGACCCACGCCAGGAAGTTCACACAGAACTGTCTCCTGTGGGAGGCACCCCATGGCCTTACAGGGAAGGACTCTTCTCCCGGAGCAGCAGAAGAGAATCCTGGTGATAGACTGATCAAACCCCCATGCCCTGTCTCCCTGTGCTGTCGGTGGGAAGTAGGGAGAGCCTGGGGTGGGGGAAAGGTGTTTTAAGGGCTTATTTTACTTCTCATTACCCTCCTCTGATTCTGTTAGTAATAAATTTTACTTAGCAACTAATTTTGAGCCTGTTTTGCCCTTGAAATATTTCTCCCGCTCTCCTTATCTTACCCATGAAGCCATCGTTAACCCTTTTTCCTCTTTTTCCCTCCCTTTGCCCAGCTGTGGTAGGGGAGGGTGAGTGAGCGACTCTTGTGGGTGCCTGGCGTTGGGCCAGTGTCAAACCACGACAAGTATTTAGCCAGTTTCCAAAGTTTTTTCTAATTCCAACACCACCATGGCATCCATAACATCTTTAGCTGATAAGCCCAAATATTTTCAACCTTGAATGAACATTCAGCTCTGAAGTTTTGTACACAACCCACCCCACACCTCCTATGACAAATTACACTTGTGGACTATATTTAAATTACAACAGGTTTTTGTATCCTGTGTGAGTCTGTCATTCCCCACCTTGAGGAGACACACAGAAAAGAGAAGTCATTTCACCCAAGGCTTGTCTGCATTTAGTATTTCACCCAGGGCACTAATTTCGATTTTCATGTTTCTACCCTATTTTTTCCCCCTGCTCTCTCTTTCTGTCTCACAACTTTGTATATGACAAAAGCCCTACCTGCCAACTGTTGGGAAAAAAATGTGATTTCTATTGAATAGTGCACTTTGGAATGAAAGAAAACATTGTATAAACGAGGCTGAGGAACTCATTCACCTGTGCCTATATTACTGTGAAATCAATTATGCAGGGCTCTTACGAAAGTTACTGATTGTAGCAAATTGAATGGCCTCCATTTCAGCATAATTTGGAGAGGTTGATGTAATCAGAGACCTTACACCATGGTGAGATACAAGATTCGTGATATTCAGATGGGAAAAAGGCTACAATGGTTAAGCTTATTCTGTACTCTCTGCTTACTGGCTGTAATGCTTTCATAAGTACAAATGGAATTGTTTTGATGAAGGCAGAGATGGTTCTAAGGGGCAAGAAAAGGGGAGAAAAAGAGACAGGAGAGGGGAAACAAAAAAGAAACCAACAAACCTCTATCAGGTTGTTTGAAATCAAGGTACTGTACTGTTAAGCGAGGCAGCAGTGGAATCTAATCCTGAGCATAATTGGTTGCAAATGAAACACTTTAATATCAAATCTTGAGTTGTGCCCTGGAGCTGCAGTTCAGGTTTGCATGAGCTACATGTAAGTGGAGGTAAAAAGTGTCTTTTTTTCTTTCTTTCTTTCTTTTTCCCTTCGCAAAGGTACATTTTGTTTCAATCTGTTGGAAATTTGTGGGGCAAAGTAATTGCTCCTCTGCTTATATGCCAAGATATTCTGCTTTAAGATGTTCTGTACTTCAAAAAATAATCACATAGAAATAAACAAAGAAAAAATCCAATTCAATAGCAACAAAAATAAGCAGATTCCCAAAAAAATCCGTCTCACAATGTCAGCCTGCCATTCTGCATTCTGTTATGTGAAGAGGTTTATTAAACCATTGTTATTACAAATAATGACATTTTATTTGTACTGTCAATGTTTTGGACAACACAGAAAGTGAAAGAAAACCTGGAAAAGAGGGGAAGAATACTAGCACATTTTTACTTCTTAATTTCTCCCTCCCTAGAAAATGTCACAAACTTAATATGGAGGTGAACCTCAGAATTTAGATTTATCTCTCTTTGAAAAATGAAATTAAACAAATTACATCCTCCAAGAATTTTTTTTGTTTGGAGAAGAAAAATTGTTCATTCTTGCAGTAAAATCTTCAGTGAACAGTTCAAATCACTTTGTACTGTGTTCAGGACACTTAAGCAGGGATCCCACAGTGCCTCTTGACACTTTAAAGGATTTGATCTCTGCCTTTGCTCTCCCAGTCTGTAAATTACAAATAATAACACTTCCTTCATCTGGAGTAATTATCTGCATTTCATTTTTTTTTTAACATAGGAAATAGACCATAACATTTCCATGCAAAATACGAAGCACATTGTGACACAACCCTTTCCTTGTTTCTCAGTCCATACTCTATACTGTCAATAAGAGAAACCCTCATTTTTAGATTTTCCCATTTACAGAATTAAGCACCTTTTCAGTTTTTTCAGACTTAATAGAATTTGAGTATAGAAGCAGTAAAATTTTCATAGACAATATTGCAGTATCAACTTCAGCATATTTTTCAGCTGTTTCCCTATGCTTATCCTTATTTCTAAAGAAAGTAAAAGCAAACAGACAAAGTTGAATATAAAAATTTAAAAAGAATATTTTTTTTAAAGTTATCTGTAAGCCATCAATCTTTATCTCACAGACTGATGTTGCTTCAGAATTTCTTGGTTGGCTCTCTAAAGCGGCCCAAGATTTCAACTGCTCTACTTCAGTGTACAACAACTCTTTTCTAATAACCAAGAAGTTACAGAGCTTATGAATGATGAAAACTTGAAATTCTGGGCCTTGACCCAAAAAGGCTCACCAACTCAATTCCAAGTGACCAGAAGTTCATAGTATTTACTATAGGATGCATATTGACTTGGTTATGTTTACTATAGGCCATAACAGAGCTTCCTACATTCGTTTTCATACCTACAGGAAAAGGAAAATTGACTTTTTTCTGGACAATTTCAGATTCTTTCTTTGCATGATAAATTTGCTCTGTGGTACAGGTGGTTGCAGAGCCTTACCAGGGACAAAATATTAAGAAATCTGAACTGTGTATATTTAATACAGCACCTCTGACTATAAATTTCATACAAGATGTAAAAGAGTTAAAGCATGGAATCATTATGTATTCTTGACTGAGATTCTTTGCAAAGGTAACTAAAGGATATCAGGCTGATATCATTTGACAGAAAAGAGCCACAGCATCCTCCATTTTCTTTATATGTAGAAACCAGAAGACTTAATCTGTGGTTTATTTAGACCCTTCACATTTAAAATTACAAAACTGTAGATATTTACTCACAACAGGTGATTCCTGGAAACTACTGTAATTGTATGGATGAACTTCCCTAAAACACACCCTCTGTCACCATATGCTCACCAGCAGCTTGCTGCCACAATGGCATTTTCAGTAACATTAGAGAAAATTGATTAAAAGAAATATAAAATTCATTCAAATGAAGAATACCCAGAGAAGTACCTAAAACAAACTTTAAAATTCCTAAGAACACTGATATGGAAATATTCTTATTCTGTTTGAGAGCTGAAGAAGCACTTCTACGTTCAAAGTTATATGTACAACACAAGTTGATCAAATAAGATATGTTTTGCCTATTCCTAAAACCACTGCTTTGCAGCTCTCTTGTGCAGCTCTCTTGTTGTCTCCTTAGCTGAACAGTTAAATTCTCTTCTGAATATCTCAAAACACAGACTGCTTTATTTTGCTCTTCTATTTCCTTCACTAAAAAGACAAAACCAGAAAGCTTCCTGCATCTTTCAGCTGCAGCTTGTTCTCCAGCTTCGCCCCTGGTGCTTATTGCATGTGAGGGAAAGAGAAAAGGAAAAGGTTACAGCCTCACTCGGCAATTACATAAAACGCACACAATTGAATGGCAGCTGGACAATGAGCCAGCTACAATACAGAATTCCTATTAACTTCTTCAGCCCATAAACCTGGAGTAGTTCACACAGTTCATAAGAGGAGCAACAGCTAAGCCACCCATCCCTACTGGCTGAAAGATTTCTTGGAAAAAGTTTCTCATTTACCTGAATTTCACTCTGCTGTTAGTGTGAAAGGAGATGGGGTGAGAGAGGAGGAAAAGGGAAAAAAAAAACCCTGTCCTGCTTTAAAATTTGACAAGGGGGGAAATAAATATAAAACTAGGGGAAAAAATACAATCTAACCCAAAGAAAAGCATGTCTCTTGAAATAAATATCTCCCAAGCTCATAAACAGTGAGGCCAGTGGTCATGAACGTAGCAGATGTTTATTGCTCTTTACACCCTCTGCTACTTTGGGATAATGACTTAAATATCACCAAATCCAGTTTGAATTTAAATTAGCTTCATATTTTCTTTCATGATTATTTCATTTAAAAAAATTCATATGATTAGCCAATTAAACAGAGAGCGAGAAGCAAAAAAAAAAAAAAAAAAAAAAAGGGAAAAAAAACCAGAAGGAGAGCAATAGCCTTTAATATTTTCAATTAAGATGCAGTGCCACCAATAAAAGAGGCTTACATTTTCATTTTATGGGTACCTATGGAGAGCATTATGACACAAATGACTCAGAGCAAGGTAATCATTTCAAAATATATTGTAGTGGAGGACTGTAAACAGTGCAGTGTATTAGCTTAGATGGCATGTGATGAAAATACCAAGTTTCCAGGAGTGCATTCAGCATTGGTTTCAATATTTCTTGGGGCATGCATTTGTAATGCATGTCTTTTTTATGGGAGCAGAGGCAATGTCCTTATGGAGAGCAAAGCTCGCTGCTGTGGTGGAGTCTGCTCCTTGAGCTCTGCCTACGTGTCATGCTGGCTTTTTAACTCGACCCAAACAGAACAGGCTGAGGCACCAAGCTGTTGAAGAGGTTATGAGCTCCACAGATTCGCATAAAATCACTTTGAGCTGGTCTAATTGACCCAGGGACAAAGGGGGTGTGGGGGTTTGACCCCGGCTGGATGCCAGGTGCCCACCAGAGCTGTTCTGTCCCTCCCCTCCTCAGCTGGACAGGGGAGAGAAAATAAAACAAAAGCTTGTGGGTCCAGGTAAGGAGAGGGGGAGGTCTCTCACCAGTTACTGTCTCAGGCAAAATGACCTCAGCTTGGGGAAATGAATTTAATCTATTGCCAGTCAAATAAGAGCATGATATTAGGAAATAAAGCCAAACATTAACCAAAAAAAAAAAAAAA
>VZRQ01002048.1:14904-27858 GCA_013397975.1 Machaerirhynchus nigripectus
TCAGTTCATCACATGTTGTCTCTGCTGCTTCTTCCTCAGCAGGGCTTGGACTCCTCATCCCCTTCCCCTGCTCCAGCGTGGCATTGCTCCAATGGGAGACAGTCCTGCATGATCTGCTCCAGTGTGGGTCTTTGCCACGAGGTCACAAGGTCTGCCAGCAAACCCTCTTCAGTCCGGGCTCCTCTTTCCGGGGAGCCACAGGTCCTGCTGGAATCCTGCTCCAGCACAGGCTTTCCATGAGATCACAGCCTCCTTTGGGAATCCCCCTGCTCCAGCCAGGGCTCCTCCAGGGGCTGCAGGTGGATCTCTGCTCCCCCGTGCCCTCCCTGGGCTGCAGGGGCACAGCTGCCTCACCATGGGCTGCTCCAGGGGCTGCAGGGGAATCTGAGCTCCAGAGCCTGGAGCAGCTCCTGCCCCTCCTTGTGCACTGCCCTGGGTGTCTGCAGGGCTGTTCCTCTCACATCTTTTCACTACTGAGCTGGCTGCCTTTCAGCAGTTTGTGGTTATTTTTCCCCTTCTTAGATACATTCTAGCAGAAATCCTGTCACTGTCACTGATGTGCTTGGCCTTGGCCAGTGTTGGGTCCATGCTGGAGCTAGCACTGGCTCCATGAGGTATAAGGGAACCTTCCAGCAGCTTCTCACAGGAACTACCAAAATGTCACTGTACAAAACAAACACAGGGAGAAATCACAGTTTTATCAGCAAAATGTCAGGCAGGAGCCACTACTACTGCCTATACACAATTCAAGGAAAGCAGGATGCATTTATCAGAAATCCTTCCATCCCTAATGCCCAGACAGGACCTCCACTAGCTTCTCTGTGGTAACAACTAGGAAAGCATATTAAGGACAAAAGCACCATGTTTTAATTTTGGCAACAAATAATCACTTTCAGTAAACTCCAGGAACTGACTGGATCTTTATTAAGGTCTTTTTCCAGTTAAGGATATTCATCACTTTAGAATTCTATCTTGGGGGTTGTTTTTGGCTTTTGGAATTATTTTTTTTTTAACTTAAAATAGGAAAATATCCTAGGGCAGTACTTACATTGACTTTCTCTGAGTCTCTCTCTCTCTTACCCCCTTTTTTTCCTCCCCCTCCTCTCCCCTTCCTTTTGGCACACCTTATTTTTCCCTTCATATAAAAGAATTTGCAAACTACAAAAAGAATTAGATCTGGTTGTTTAATACTTCACCAAATGATCAGCCACTGCCTTGCCTGTTTATTGCTACCTGTAGTTTCTCCATGAGGTAGCTTCAAGTGGCGTTCATTTCAGAAAGGGTTTTACCTTGACTGTGCCAAGCCACTTACTTCATCTTGTCAGTCACCTCTTTTTTAATTAAAATACTGAAACAGGGGTGTAGTGATGCCCAGGATGGTACCTTTGGGTGACTCCACCCAACTTCCAGCTACAGACCAGTGCCTGTGCACTGCTATTGCCTATGCATTGCCTATGCAATGTTTATTGCAACATTGTCCTTCCTTTCAAAATGAACCAAAGGGAAAGATGTCTCCAAATATAAATGGCAAATGAAATTTAGCATCAGATTAAGCTCATCATAGCTTTTCGCTATTTTGCCAAGAAGATCACATTTATGACCAGCATTTCTGAAATGAAAATATTTGAACTGCGGATCAAATTTTGCTGGAGTTATTTTACTGAACAGTGAAATGTCATCTTTTCAATATGATGAGTCAAAATTGAATTATTTTGGATCAAAAGGGAGTTGTCGTGATGAGGGTGGAATGACAGTGGAGAGCTTCACAGTCTCTGGAGTCACTCTGGCAGACTGGATGTTTTTCAGCAAGGTATTCTATAATGGTAGCAGTATTTATGTATTTTACACTTCCTCACAAAAGAATTTCCTAATTTCCTCCACTCTGGTGATTTATGACTGATCAGTTGGTCAGGCTGACCACAGATGCATGCTGGCATGATCAGCAGAGATATTGGCAAGAGACACAGTGGGAGGTTAGGTGTTACAGAGGGTTAATGCTGTGCTGTCAAAATGGTTGCTTCATTCAACTGCAGATGTGAGTTCTTAATAACAGTTTTGGATGCTGTATAATATTAAAATTTACAGAAAAGGTTTTGTATTAGATTCAAGTGAAAATCAAGTCCTTTCTGCCTTTTATAGCTATGAATTTAGATGTAGGTGATGAGTGCTGCTATGGGAAAAGCTGACCTCAGACCTCCAAAATGGTGGCAAACCCATGAGCAGAGAGGTTGACCATATGATTTGCCTGTTTAGTCAGCCTCAAAGTACGTGGCAACCTTTCACATCAATGCTCCTATCATTGGAGCTGAAAGAAGATTTTGAATACGTCCAAATTGAATGCAGTATACGTAACTCTTGGACAGATTCTTTGAGGGAAGAATGCAATGGTCATGGGAAAAGCTAGGGGCAAAGAGTTGCATATAGCAGGCAATAAGGGAAATATTCTCTGAGTTCAGTTAAACACCACCAGGTGTTAATTTATTTGTTTTTGAGGGAAAGGTTCAAGGAACAGGGTAAAGTTAGAGTAGCAGTGACAAAGGCACATACGTCAAGGACATAATTCAGAAGCAGGAACTAGACATAATTACTCAGTGACATATGCATTGTTTCAGTACAGGGAATGAAAATAAAGAAGAGACATTAATCAGAATGATAATCAGTCAATGATGCAATAATGGTGATCTAGCTGTACTTAGTTTGAACACCTCATGTCCAGGAAAATATCCAGGTAGTCACCATTTTCATACTGATTATATAATGAAAAATGAGAGTAATGATTCAGGTTTGGCAGCCACGGGGTTCTCCTGTGCTGAGAAACTAATAAATGGACACTAAATCTTGATATACATATCACATTGGGGCTGTCAGAGCATAATCTTCTTCAGAAAAGTTTCCTTGATAATTCAGTGCACCACAGTTTACTTTTCCCACTTGACTAGCACTTTAACAGCATAAAAATACTTAGTACTACGTTAACACTTCCTGTGGTTATTACATTTCTGATGCACTCACATAGCACCTCTTTTCAACAGCAGAGGATGCTTTAACCAAGATGGACCAGACACTATTTTGTGCAGGGTTGTTTGTACTATAGGGACACACCACTGTCCCTTATGAACTCCTTGCATTGAGATTTTGGCACAGGCATGTTGCCAGCTGGATTGAATATGGGTAGAAGTTTTTTATTCTCTCCACCTGCTCTATATATTGAACAAGAAGAGTTATTACTTGCTTTTGCTGTTGATGAGAATTAAATTACTTTACTCCTCTATGAAGAAAGGAAGCAGGGCAGTTGCTGCAACTACAGAGAATGCTTCCGTTTTGGAAAGATCACCTATCAGAAGCTAGACATAATGTCTTAACTTTCTCTAAAACATTTTGTAATAGTTTCAAATTATTTTATTGCCCATAATGGCAACCACAAAGCTGTAAATGAATGGTTACTCAGGTAATCATAAATGAAAACATGCATTTGCATGCTAACTTATAAATAAATAGTTTTGAGCAAATTTAAGAAGCTAACGCCCTCTCTAAGGAAAATCTTATTGTCTCTGGTGCATCTTTATGATTCCTTGGGGTTAAGGCTGTGGGAGTTTTTTGTTTTTGTTGTCTGTGATTTGGTTTTGGTTTGGATTAGTTGTTTGGTTGTTTTTGTGGAAGTGAAAAGGTATATCGAAAGTCATGTCAAGTTTCTTGCACCCTCGAGAAAGTATAATTATTATATTCCTACTCTACCACAGCATCTGCTCTGGATGTCTGTATTCTTATGCAAAGAGACAGTTGAAAGTTCAGAGTCATTTCCCGGACTTTTGTTGCCTGAACTATTCTGGAATGATAGAGCTCAGACTCTTGATTTAAGTAAGGTTTTTGTTGTGGTACCATATGGTAGTGTGAAGAAACCTCAATCAAGAGCTATTACATGTTTCCATTGAAAGCCTGAGTGAAAACAGAGAATTTTCAAATGAAAAGTGTCAGGCTTTGCAATCAACAAAGTGTAAACCACATGCGTGGAAATGAATGTTCAGACACTAGTTCATGCTGAAGGGACAAAATAACGTAAAAATAGGAATATTTTCAAGGGAGCACATGAAAATCATCAGATATGCTTAGTGCTGATAAAATATCAGATGGGTTTTGTTCTGGGTTTGTCTGGAACCACTGAAGGAATTTCTCCCTCTGAAGATTTTAAAAGGTATTCTGTGCAAGTCTTTCCAGGGATGGTGGTGTTACCTGTTGCAACATGGGACCTGAGAAGGCATTAAGGGAAGGGAGATTTCAGAATTAACTACCATGATTTCTGACTTCTGTACTGCTGTAGCACTCCTTACTTATGGTCATATATGTTTTTGTGTCTCCTGGGTCTACAGGTCCTGCCATTTGCTGTGTGCTCCTGTCTTCATAATAATGCCACTGATGCATCCCACATCCCCTCGGGACCTGTATCACTGCTGTGAGGGACCCATACCTCCATATCTGTTTGCTCTTAATAAACACATTCAAGGGTTTTGTTTGTGGATTTTTTTTTTTTGGTTTTTTGGTTGTTTGGTTGGTTTTTGGGGGTTTTTTTGCAAACCTTTCCAGATAATACCAATAACAACGGTGTAACATGAAAGTAATTGCCTTTAAATTCTGTTTTCTTCCTCTCAAGTCCCTGCCTTGGAACATGTCTTTTTCCTCTTTATATTCCCTATTTATCAACCACTTAAATACCTTGTGAGAGAATGAAGCCGACTTATTGTCCATTTGATTCCTTGGCTCGTCAGCTGCTTAAGGATGTCTTTTTTACATGGCATTTCTCATTACAGACAGAATATGCCGTTACCCACATACAAGCATGCCATCTTTGTCTCTGAAGCAATGGCACTTAAACTCCAGGAAATTTTAATAGAATAGTTCACATTCAGCCTCTCACTCTTCTCTAAATACCTTCTGTGAATGAGCTTTCTCTTTCCTGCTGCTTTGAAATGAACAATAAAGCGAGTTCTACCTTGAATAAGCTTGGGAACATATTGCCATTTCTGGGCTTGGTGGAGGATGTGTCATGTGTTGTCACCACTTGGTTTGATTTCTCACAATATGACAATATTTTTCTTTTGTTAAATCCATACATGAGGAAAAAAATAGAAGAAAAAGAACAAATAAAAATAGATTGCTGAAACCACTTGGGGTTTACAGAATGGTGTAACCATTTACTGCGCATCTAGATTTGAAACCTTTACCATTAAGGTGTTTCATCCAGCAAAGGGGCAAATTTTTCCACAGCTGAAACCTGTGAGATTTCATCAGATTTTTACACATCATTTCACTCTTCTACTCCCATTTTCCTCCCTGACTGAACTCCAGCAGCTACTCCTATCTACACTGCCTGATGCAAAACCTATCAAAGTCAATGGAAATGGTCATATTAACTTTGCTGGGCTTTGGTCCAGGTCCTGAGCCATATGGAGCTTGAACCAACCTTGACCTTGGCGGAGATGAAACAAGTCACCTCCGACATTGTATCAGTAGTTTCCTACAATCCATCAGTAAGATGTGTCACATATGCAGCATGAGTGAATCCACCTGCCAAGAGTGATACTTTTGCTCTACTGGCTCATGGCCAGTCTGTTAGTCATGCTATTTTCCCTGTATGATAAGAGAAGTTATGCATATTAGACATTTTTTTGCTCCTATTTGAAAATGACAGCCTGGGATCTAACTTTGCATTAACTGCTCATAAAGTTCTGCAAATTCCTCTCCTTCCTTTTGTGATTAGCACATTAATGATCTTCAAATGGTTCAGTGCAATGCTGCAGAAAGTTTGGATGACTAACAGACCTTTCTATTGTCACTGCTGGTGAATGTTTAAATAAAGGTGATGCAATTAAGAAATATTCATACAAATTGTAGGGGGAAATGAATTGTGGTTTTGAGTTAAATGGCAAAGCATTAATACAATCCTCACAGCAGCATGTCCTTGCATTTTTAGTACACTCAGGTCATAAGTATTCAGCTTAGACTACTACAGAACTGTGATTTACCTCAAGGTGTCAAGTGAAAAGTGACCTAAAACTGACAAAGAATTCACATGTGCAATGAAAAGTGATCACAACCAGTTAATCATAGTAATAACAGCTGGGAAATTTTGCCTAGGCCTTATAATCTACATACCTGTTATTGAAAGATGCTTTTGCATAATGCGACCAATAGAAGATATCAAATACAGGTATTTTCAAGATTCATGATTCTTCCCTCTCAATTTTCCTTGACAAAATTTTAAAAGTCAAAATATAAAAAATTATTTTTTATATTTTTTGATAAAATATAAAAAATACTGAAAATATACTGTCTTTAACTGCAGCTAAAATAAAACTAGTAAAATTAATCAGTTTGTGTCACTCAGCTGTTCTAAATCCTTTCCTATCAGTTACAATATTTTTAACACGAATTCCTGTTATTGTTTTCTGTACAGAAGTCTTTGTTAAAGAGAAACAAACTAAGTCTCCTTTTAAAGCTGATTTTTAAAATGGTCTTTCATANTTGAAAAGTAAGAATATTTAGCATGAGTAAAGGAAATGGAAGCAGAAAGCCACAAAACTCAAACTGTTGTACCAAAAGACTCCTAACCACGGTTACTAAGCAATGCTAAGATTAGGCCTGAGCTGAAAATCTTTCAGGGATAAACAGAAGTTTCAATTAGTGATTATCTATTCAGCAGTCTAGTTTGTTTGCATGGGCTTTTTAATAAAAAATCTGTACTACATTAGTGTTACAGAATAGCAGTGAATGCATTCTGTAATTTTAATTAGTTCACACTGTTTCCCATAGCAAGCAGAGACTGCACTCAGTGTTGGTGAGAGATTGCAGATTGGGGTCCAGAAGCTGCTGTTCTCTTACTCCGTGCTGTTCATCTCTGAAACAATGCCTAACAAATCTCTAGTGGGAACATACAGACCTTACAATCCTTAGGATTCCCTTAGAGTGGAAATCACCATATTAAGCCAATAATTATTACCAAGAAAGCCTTTACCAATTATTACAAGTTTACCTATGACTTTCTTGGTTCATGTCAGACTGAACATTACAAGTCTTGCAGCTGAATGATCCTGAAGAGCTTTGAAGAAGTATTTCCTCAGATCTTTCTGATATATACAGCACAGATGGTTATGCTGATTTATTTATTTATTCCCCTCCAAAATATGAATTAGCTTTTTGCTTTAATCAAGTAGTCTCTGTGTTTGTACTCAGATCAGCATATATTTTAGGCCACATCTAACAAATGGTTCACAGAGCAGTAATTGTGCTTCACAGCTTCTACTTCCATCTTATTCTTATTGGTCATACAGGCATCGTTTCACAAGGTTAATTGATGAGACCAAGCTCAGAAATGAGGGATCAGAAGCAGAATGACTCTGTGAGATTTATGGACAACAAAAGATTATCATAAGCAGTTCTGAGATGGGGAATGTAAAATAGTATTTAATGTGTAGAGGGGGTAGACCATAAGCTAAATCATCAGAACTTTTTATGAACTCCATAGAAATTCCTAAGCTCTTACTGCTCCTCTGATGTAGGTTCACATGCAAGGGATATGCCTGTAAGCAGGGTGGGCTTACTTTTTTTCACTTAATTACACTTAATTTTCAGCAGTGTTTTGGCTTCCATTGTTTTTTCCAGTAATATTTTGGATCAAGGAGTGGCGTATCTGTGTAATACGCAGAAAGAGTCTCATATTTTCATCCAAGACTTATGAATCAACCAAAGACTCTAAGAAGTTTTTGGGGTCCAAGTTCCAACTTACTGTATGTATGGGGACTGCACTCCAATAAGGAAATGGGTGCTGTTGGTCATGAGGCACACGAGGAAGCTGACAGCACAATGTGTTCAGAGAATCAAGAGCTTCTAGGATGCAACACATTCCCTGTGTAAGTGCTGCACAGTTGATAAATGGATTGGCAGAAAGCTTGGCACATCTGTAAAGCCTTTGGTCTTACAGCACCTGTGTGTGCAATCTTTTTGTGTTTGTTTACTGAAGATAGGTCCCTTCAAGGTGTGTCTGCATTGTGCAAGCTTCATAAAATTGTTTAGGGTGTCCACAGTGGTGTTTTGGCCAGCACTCCGGGTATCCAATAGCCAGTTCAAAACAATTACTCTGTCAGAACAAAGTCTTCATTTTTTGTTTGTGTATTTGTTTGCTTGTTTGTTTCTTTTCTCCTCCTTGGAAATATGTCTGGGAAATTCAGTCAAATGGTAGCCTTACTTGAGGGGAATCTGGCACCAAAGGGTGAATTCACCATTGCTGTAAGGATCTTGTGTGACCTTGACTAAGTCACTTCTTCTCTTTGTTCCTTAGCTTCTATCTGTAAAATGGAGATAAATGCATTTCCATACCTCATGGGGGCCTGCTAAAATGCATTCATTACCAAGAAGTACATTTTATCTCCAATTTACACATTTTTTCTCTGCTGTCCTTGCTAGAAATCTGATTGTCCAACCAGTCCCAGTATAAACCCTCTTGCTTCTGAGTGGAAGCCAGGATCTACCTATTAAACTTTTTAGAACTGCTTATTGCATATTTTTCTTCTCTGAAACCACCAGGACTGCTCTTTCTGTCTACAGAATTCTGGACTGAGCAGGAAGCTTTACCAATCCAGTTTGACTGATCCTGTATTTCTTGTTTTGTGCTGTATACAGTTCAGGGAATGATGTCAATGTTTAAGAACAAATTTCCCTAACTCATCAAAATTATCAGCCATTTCTTATGGAGAAATTGTGCTAATTAAATCAGAGAGATGCAGATAGGAACATTTGTGGAGATCATCTGGTCCTACATTTTCAAATCACTAAAAAGGAAGGAAAAACTTCTGGACGAATATCCAGTTGAATCAAACCCATCTTTTTATGATGTGATCACTTCTGGAAAACATTATGCTATTCCAATCTTTGAGATCATTGATTCTCTCCTGAATCTCTTAAACATAATCTTTTATATATATATATGTATGTGTGTTACACACACATATATACACAGACACACACACACATACATAATTATAAAACTAGAAAAAACAGTGTTGGTGAAACATTATGAATGGACTAGAAGTTGGGGTATTTTTGAACAAAATGAAAATGTGAAGGGATATCAAGCTGCCTTCAGCCCACTGCTTATAGTGGGCTAATTTTTTATTTTTAACTCTGAGGAAGCAAATTTTTATCCCCCGGGCCTTTGTAGATTTTATAGCTGTTATAAGGAACTAGTATCTTGGCTGTTATTTCCAGCCTGGTTAATGGGGATTACAGAAAAAATACTCACATGTATTTGTATCAGAGGTTCTGATAGATTCTACTGTCAAACATCAGATGAATTAATGTTCTCAAGAGAAAAGGAAAAAAAAAAAAGTAATTGAATGGGCCAAAATGCATTTTCATTTCTGCAATACAGCAGTTGGGACAAGAGGGTTTTTTACTAAGAGACCACCTTTTCTTTCAGCAATAGGGTCAAAGAGATNTGAATTAATGTTCTCAAGAGAAAAGGAAAAAAAAAAAGTAATTGAATGGGCCAAAATGCATTTTCATTTCTGCAATACAGCAGTTGGGACAAGAGGGTTTTTTACTAAGAGACCACCTTTTCTTTCAGCAATAGGGTCAAAGAGATCTGAGTGAAGAAAGGATCAAAATAAAATAACATTTTCCTAGAAATCTGTCAGCGACGAACGTGCAGCTTTTCTGCTACCGAGCTCCTTGGTAAAAAGCTGAAACATGGCAAATGTTGCTCTGAGCAGCAGTGAAGAGCTGAAGAGTTGAAGGAAGAAGACAGTGGGAACAGTGTGTGGAGCATTTCTGAGAACCTGATTTACACAGTCTGATTTTGCCAAGCATAGCTCCATAAGCAGTGAAATAATCTGTAGCTCACCACTGCCTTCATTTCCTTTGGCCAACTTTTAGGTTGCAGAAACAGACCTGTTCCAAAGATGAACTTCTTAATGTTTGACTAGACAGCAGTTAATGGAGTATAAATAACAAGGGAATGTAGCTAGGTTAATTTTCTTATCAATGAATAAAAATAGAAACAGGACTGCATTTGGGACTGTAGCCCATGAACATGCAGAGAAAATATCACTTACAGTTTATTTATTGATCAAGTTTTATTGAGCAGCCAGAACATACACTTTCTTTTTCTACCCCTTTAAAATGGTTCTGCCAGTTTTGTCACTGTTTAACACTACTTTAAATCAGGTAGCATTTTAATGCATTAAGAATATCCCTACAATGTAAATTATTTTTACAGTTAGAAGGGTGAAAAGTGGTTATACTACAGTTGTTCACTTTTTTTTTTCTTTTTAATAAGAAACTTCTTTTTAACTGCTACACGCTTCCCAGAAACAAGTAAATCCTGTAAAGACCAACAGACACGGTTCCATCTGTTTTATCCATCTACCTACCTTTTCAGGAACATAACCTTGTGCCGGCACTTATTCAACTGAAAATGTGGAAATTTCAGTTGAGATGAATCTTGAATCAACTGACTATATGAAAACATTTAGCACCATCTAGTTCTTTAGTCCCAAAATTCTGCCATGGAGGGAATATTGTTTAGTCATATCATTGTTTAGTCATGTCATACTTGTCTACTAGTTAAAATATGTTTCTGTGGTAGTCAATATTTAACTGTTGGCAGAGTTCTGCAGCAATATTTTGTGACAAATTCAGTATTATTTTAAGGTCCATGCCCATTTAACGACAGTGTACATGACTACTGCTTTCTGTTATGATGAAATATACGGATCTGTCTTATGTGATCTGCATCACTGTTAATTACTCACTGATTGTTCATCCTTAGTTTTTCAGGATCTTTGGCCTCATGAGTTTAAACAGTCTTGCTCAACAGATGCCATCTGGGGACGGTTTGAATACATCTCACTGTGAACTACAGAGCAGCCAAGAACTTTGCGCTGCACAGATGCTTGAATAACGCAGAGAAGCACTGGCACAGTAATTAAAGAATTACATCAACACACCCTGCAGGACTTAATATAAAAATGCACATTTGTATATTAACCTTGTATGAAAACCTAGATAAATTCTGTCTAATTTATTGTGGCACACAGCTCAGGCACTCAGGCTGGAAGGTTTGTGGCCCTGGTCTCCGTATCCACCACCAAGGAAAGATGGAGTTCGTCCAGGAAGAAAACTCTCCGGACGCAACCAGCTCTCTCAGTTTTCTGAAAAGCAGAACAGGAATGGAATGGAATGGAATGGAATGGAATGGAATGGAATAGAATAGAATAGAATAGAATAGAATAGAATAGAATAGAATAGAATAGAATAGAATATTTTAAAGGGACCAAGACTTCAGTCTTTCTGTTTTGATATCTTTGTCTCTTAAAATGGACTGGACTGAAAAAGTGCAGCTGCAACAGAGTCACTTTCTATGACTCAGAGAGACTTTAAGTCTAAAAGTTCAACTGTGTCTCCCTTGAAATGTCTTATTGGCCAGAAGTTTGTCAGAGCTTTAATGGAGACATAGGAATTTATCAGCCTGTTTTCTTCATGGAAAATGGCTTTTTGCCAATGCCACTTATCTCACAAACTCCCAGTTGTAGGAATACCACACTTGCACTGTGGATATAGCATAAACAATTCCATAGTGAAGTCACAGAACTTTGCATATGCAAAGTTTACATCCCAAGGTCAAAACTTCTCTTGACTCTGTGAGGTTACAAGGCCACTGTTCAAATATACAGCCAGGCATCTGTTTCAAGACTTATCTCCAGCATATTTCAGACAAAGAGAAACCCTTAAACCATATTTCTGTTGAATGCAAAAGAGAAACAGAAAGAAGTTGCTGAAGCTCACACAGGGCTGAACTGTTCCATGGCATCTTCTTAGAAATGGTAGCTCATAGCTCTGTCTCCAAAGGGAAGGTGTCAAGGATAAGGAAACAAGGAGTTATGAGACTATACAAGCAAAAGTTACTTTTTATTGTTTTAGATCTCCTGGCCAATGCTTACAGAATCCCAGAATGGGTCAGGTTGGAAGGGACCACCTTAGGGTCATCTTGTCCCACCTCCCTGTTAAAGCAGGGCCATCCCAGAGCACATGGCACAGGATTGCATCCAGATGATTCTGAGATATCTCCAGTGAGGGAGACTCCACACCCTTTCTGGAAAATCTGTTCCAGTGCTCGGTCACTGCACAGGAAAGAAGTTCTTCCAGTTGTTCAGGTGGAACTTCCTGGGCATCAGGTTCTGTCCATTGCCTCTTTTGCTATTGCTTGACACCAGTGAGCAGAGCCTGCTCAAGTGTCTGTCACCTCCCTGCAGATATTTATACACATTGATGGAATCTCCTCCCAGCTGTTTTTTCCCAAGGCTGAACAGCTCCTGCTCCCTCAGCCTTTCCTCTTCAGAGAGATGCTCGTTTCTCAATCGCCTTTGTAGCCCTCTGGACCTGCTCCAGGAGCTCCATGTCTCTCTTGTCCTGAGGAGCCCAGAATTGGACACAGTACTCCAGATGTGCCTCACGAGGACTGAGTGGAGGGGGAGGATCATTTCCCTCAACCCGATGGCAGTGTTTTTTGGTGCTCTCTCATTTTTTAGCCACATTCTGCAATAGCTGTGACTTTTTTTTTATGTCATTATGATGGGACTCATAACTGCACTTGACAGCTGAACTTGCTAAATCAAGACAATTAATATTTGCAAAAAAGCCTACCAGACAATAACATTGTTGGTGCAACTTCTTTGTAAAAAAGTGGCAAATCGCTGGTTTTTTCGCACTGAATGTGGCACCATAGGGAAATGGTAAGACCAATGACTGACATGACTCTCACTGAGTAATAGGCATCCTCTTGATACTGAAAGGGTATATTCTATTAAAAAAAAAAATGCAAGATACCATATTTTCATTTACAATGGCTGACTATTTGGTTGATTGACATTGAAATTGATGTATTCTTTTAGGATAAACAAACAA